>VZSG01000851.1:0-16353 GCA_013398315.1 Nothoprocta pentlandii
ATATATATATATATATATATATATATATCACAATCTGATTCTACAGTTAATCCACAGTATTTTATATAAAGATTTTTTTAAGAAAAGTAGGAATTGAAAAAGGTGTTATTTCAGTAGCAACAAGGAATAAGTAGAATATCATTATGTGTCTGTGCTTAGATACACAGAGCACAGTCCTCCAGTTGTCATCATATACTTCTAATACTGACCTATCAAGTTTAATCTGAAGAAGTGGTCAGTGAAATTCAACACTGACTTGATCCCAACATGTTCTGTTTCATACAGCTAATTTTTCTTTCTCTGAAAGGGAAGACTTCATAGAACTAGTTCCTTTTAGAATAGGAGGATTCAGAAAAATGCCAAGAGCAAACAATTTTTTTTGTATTTTTGTTCTTCACAGAAGATCAACTACCAGTAATTCTAATGGTTTGAGACAATGGTCCAGAAATATAATCTATCTTAGAATTTATTACAAGCCAGAGACATAATGAAAATAATGCCTTATTTTTAGTGCTAAATATCCACAATGCACTGAAGGAGATGGCCACATAAACTTTTAGTAGTTTGAAATGCTCAATTTGAGTAATTACCTCTGTAAACAGGAGTTTATTTAGAGTTTTCTTTGGGAATGTATCTTTTTGCACATGGATGCACATATTTTGGCAATGCAATACAGGCAAATAATTTGGAAAAACTTATCACTACGGTGAAGATTCACTGTATGGAAATATGTCTCTTGTATATCGTCCTAAAGTTCACATTGATCAGTTTGTTCAGGAATGCAACAGAACTTTGATTTTACAGTACCATTATTGCTATGATAGTCAGACCTCAACATGTAAATATTATGAATGGATCTCCCTAGCAGTTGCCTTTATCATTTTTGCAAATTTCTGCTAAGCTATCTAGCTTCTTCAAGCTTATCATTCTTGGCAGGAATCAATGGTGAGGAGTCATTTAAAAAGTCATTTTAAAGACAATCTAGAGGGTGTTGCAAACTGAAGAGAGCAAATTTAAGTAAACAATTCCAAGAACATTGCTATAATTAGATTTTAATAACAAATAGTGAAAAGTACATATTCTAATGAACCTTTGTTCTTGAATTAATTTTCAATGACAGGAAAAGAAATAAATTAACCAACCACTGTATGGTGGTTAAATAACTAGCTCCTGTGTATCAGCCTACTGAAGCTTCTCATGATTACTAGCCATCTTTAATTGCATATTGGACTGTCTCAGAAATGACTGGTTGTGTGAGTGCTACCACTTCAAAAAAGGGAATACAGAACTGCTATCATACATATTCTACATATATAAGTATTATCTTGGTAACTTTAAAGGGAACTATGCTGCTCATGATGCATCTCGTCTATTATCCTGCCCTTAAAGCATGGCTGTAATATGGATGCTACAAGGGTGAATGGGATATTTGTTTTACAAGTGCAAAAAAAAAAAGCATTATAATCAGTTACAAAACAGCAGTAATATCACTTCTGTCAAAGAGTGATATTTCTTTTAAGAAAGGCTTTTTCTTTTTTTTTTTCTGCCTGTAGGGACCTTACATGGAGTGTAAGTCAATTCATGCAGAGAAAAACAATTAATTCCAATAGAACTAGCTTAAAATCAGTATGGAACATCAGATGAACTGAAAAAATCTTAGCCAGAACAAGAAAATATTACTCTAAGTCCAAAGAGGTAAAGGAGTGGGTGCAGACTTGGAAGCTGTAATCACCACTATAAATATATGACTAGAGATAGATATAGAGACCAGTCTTCATTATATCTACAGAAAGACCACAGCGAAAGCATGATTACTAAAGAAGTAAGTGAATTTCATATTTGAGAAGTCACTGGTCTATCCTATGAAAAATGTAGTAACTCTGTATTTTAAGAATCAGTATGTCAAGGGAAATAAGGAATGGTATTGAGACATTTGCAAACAGCTATTCAGCCTAACATTTTAAGAAAAAACAATACACTTACAGTGAGATGTCCAAAGAGCAAAGGAAATTAGAAAATACTTTTCTGGCTATTTCCATCTAAAAAAAAAAAATCAGTTTTGTATGGTGCACTTACATAGAAGGATGGAGTCCTTCCTTTTCAAAAATGTTATTCTATATCTTAATAGTCATTAAAGCTAAGTAAACAGGACTTCATGATGTTTTGCAGAATATCATACCAATTATAGAGGATTGCAAGGGGACAGAGTGTCATTCTGAGAGATCATTTTAGCCCAGTGAAAGAATGTAGTTGAGAAATGGTAAATTATGCTGACTCAAAGAGTCAAATAACACAAAATGATCTTGTTCCATGAAACACTGGCTTATGGCTACTTGGAAAGACATCCAGTTTATGTGGCCTTGATCTCAGTACAAGGAAAATCAATTATCTGTGACAGTAGCCAACTACTCCCTAATCTAGCTGACTAGAAAGAAGTAAGCACTTGTTCAGTACAAAACAAAAAGAAAATTAATCAAATCTAGAGAGTATGTGAGGTAGAGAAATTCTTTTATTAAAACTTAGCAAGGATAACTGCCAAAGTAAGAAAGATCTCAGTAAACTGGACTCAAGGAGATAATCTGTATTTCAAAATTTTAAGTGAAAGCTTCTAGAAACAGTAATGAAAATCATAGCTTTAAGAAAGAGATCTACCTAGGAGCCCTTTTTTTTAAAAAGAATCATTTAGTTTAATTTGCTTAACAGGTCAGTTTAATTGAGAAAATAACCCCCAAATGAAAAAAAAAAAAAAAAACCCTCAATAAAAGCCAAATAAGTACTAAATTTGAGGTTGCAGGTAACATAAATGCAAGTAATCATTTTTTTAGTGAGAATTGCAAGGTAGGCTAACTACAACTACTGCAATAATATGAAAGAGTAAAATAGTGGGTAGAGTAGAAATTGTAATTGTGAATAGAGGATGAGTTTTTCAGAAATTTTTCAAAAGTATATATTGAGTAGTATAAAAAATTATGAAAGTTCATGC
The DNA here is from genome assembly GCA_013398315.1 of Nothoprocta pentlandii. Lineage (NCBI taxonomy): Eukaryota > Metazoa > Chordata > Aves > Tinamiformes > Tinamidae > Nothoprocta > Nothoprocta pentlandii. The sequence goes on from VZSG01000851.1 coordinate 2,984, forward strand.
ACGAATTTTATGACCCCCAAGTGACAAATACAACTGCTGTTTTTTATGAAAGCTTCCTGTCTATACATACGTTTTCAATGCATAAATATATTTGCCCAATTGATAAACTGGTAGCTTCTCAGCTATGTTGTGAACTTTATTCACGCTGATTCTTTTCAGCAATAGTGAAGATTGGAAGCAGAAGACAGTCTTTTGTCATATACTATGCTCAGAAGTGTTTTGGAAGCAAACAGGATTTCATCAAGGAGTAGAGAGATTACTTAAAGTGTTCATTTGGCATGAATACAGACTTCTGAGGTCTGAAAATCAAATAAAAAAAAAATTGGACAGATTTCAAAGGAATTGTCACCTTTCGTTTGTCTTGTATTAAAGGTCAAATTATATAATCAAAAGGTTTACTTCTGAGCTCAGTATTACACCTCCATGAATGGGTATTCCTATAACTACTCCCTAAGTCAAATCATTTCTTTGATATCAGCATGCATTCTATCTTCAAAAGCATGCTTTTTTTTTTTTTTTTGCTAAAAATATTCATAGAGCAGTTTTCTACCTCACATCCTCATAGATATTACTTGAAAAAATATTTATATTAATTATGCCATATTTTCTATATGATATTTAAATTGTAGATTTACCAATTAGTTTTTATTTTTTAAGTACACTTTTATGAAATCTGACTTTATCTATATGAAAGCATATAGATTAACTGTTTTTTTTTATACTTCATTGCCTTGTTCTAGACTAGATGTGATTGTTTAGTTTGTTTAACAACCCGATTTGGATGAGAAATTCTTATCCATAATTCTATATGGAATTCCAATTCCAATTCTTATCTTAATTCCATAGATTATGTTTTTCATATTTCAACTCCAAAGAGGTAATATTAAAAATGTTAGCAGTAAACTCAATCTTCCAAATTAATTTTTATGGATAGTCATTAAATTGCTTATTGCTCATTAATAAGATCAATATGGACTTAAGAATCTCTTTAAACGTCAGAGTAGTAATTCTTATATTACTATCAGTATTGAAAAAGCAAAAAAGTAGATGTCCTCATCATGAAAGGAGAAAAATTATCTTGAAAATCTGCCAGTGCTAGGACAGGGAATTTTAATCATTAACTTCTGTTCACTAGGGATACTGGTGTTAAAAAGCTGCCATATCTAATTAGTATTTATGTCAAATGTAAGGAATACACAATAGGCTTTCGCAGTTGGCAGTCACAATTCAAGTGGGAGAGGTAAAGCAATCCAGTAGTTACAATCAATCAAAACAATGTAATGTATTACTCAGATATCTCACAAGTCATTTAACTCAGGATATTCTACTAGAAGATGTTAAAGCGAGAGACAAGAAAACAGCAAAGCAGTCTTCCATGACACTCCATGACAACCGCAGAATTTGAAATCATTAAACTTTGCACATTGCAGACTGTACTAACCTACTTTTCAGCTAAACTAAATCATACTGCCTCATGTACAAAAATAATATCAAAGATGTTATTAGGTCTTACTATAATGGAAAACAAAACAATCTGTTCTCATGATGGATCTTAAACAAATTTAAATTTAAATACATTAAAGCAGTAGAGCAGTTTGCTTTGCATTTCAGTTACGTCTTCAGGAATTTAGTCAATTTTAAAGTTTGCATTTGTAGATGAAGATGGAGGTAAGATAAAACTGATTCAGAAAGAGGAGGCTGTAGACCTTGGATGTCAAACAAGTATATAGGCACTTATGAGGACACAAGCATAGCAAAAAGCCATGTCTAGTATTAAAGCTGGAATATAAGGAATTGTATATTCACTTAGATTTAAAGAAGAATCGGATGCCATATCTGACTAAAGCAAAAACTATAAAATGTCAAATTTACAGTTTTTTTCTGCTAGACTAATAGATATAATTATTTACTGATGATACAATAGATTTATGAGGGATAAATAATTGTTCAGGTTTACAACAACAGCAGATACCAAGTACTATCTGAGCTATAGAGAATTTGATACATACAGTTAAATGTATTAAAACCTCACTAATAGATAGATGTCAAAACACAGGTATTAACAGAACATCCTGTGCTTATGAGAGTTATTTCTTATGGGTTCTTGCAGGGATTGATTCTTGTCCCTGTAGTGTCACTACTAGTCTGGAAGAAAGTATAAAATGATTACTAATGAACTGTGCAGATGACTCAGGGCTGGATGAGTAAAGAAATGAACAGGTCACCGATAGATATCTATATCTAGGTAAAAGAAAGGTAGGAGTAATACTCATACATCTAAATGCAAGGAATATGAGAATGGAATACAGTTAATAATTGGATATGAGTATATTCTGGAAAGCAGGAGGCCTGGAAAGCAATTAGGAAAAAAGTGAAACACGGTTATGAATTCTCATTGGAATGTTTCAAGAAAACGTTTCTGCCCAGGCAGAATATCTGAGTACTGTATAACAGATATTAAGGTTTCAAATGGAATTAGTAAGATATTTAGCACCAGTTCTGACATTCACAAAATTTGAACACCTGAGCAGAGCACTGGAAAGAAATGAAAGACAGACTCAAACTATAGAAAACATGACTGTACTGCAAAAAAAACCTATAAAAGGCAGATTTACATTTTACAATAAATAAATATTATTGAGAGGTGATACATCTCCATTTTATAATTTTCTGTAAAAAGAGAACTTGTGTAAAAATAATAATGATAATAAGGAAAAGGAGGAAAAGGAAAATAAAAAATTTTGGTGGAAAGTTGGACTTGTTTTAATGACATATCATTTACATTTTTTTAATGAGTGGAATAAATGAAACAAAAGATGTCAAGAAATTTTCTAAAGCTTGTAAATTTTCATATAAAAATAGGTTTCATGCTATAGTCCAATTTACTGAATGAAAGTTTATGTCTTACAATACAGCTAGTGCCAGCACACTTCCAGTATCAGCTTAGATACACACTGGCATTTATCTCTCTGTACTCTGAACCTATGAACAGTCATTCTACTTTGACATATTACGATAAGTATTAGTAGATAAAAATTTATTAAAACTACTGGAAAGTGAATTATTTTTGGATATCTAAAAATCATATGTATTCTGACAACAGATGCACTTCTGGAAAGCTTTTAATTTGTGCTGAAATTAAAATTACTATTTCAAAATTATGGTGAAGAAATTACACTTAATGAGTGAGAATCACTCATTTCTATAAAACTAAGAATATGCAATTAGAAAAAAAATCAGTAATACCTCACCCACCATTGTGAATTTGTCAACAATGGAAAAATAAATTGCTTTGAATGTTTCTTTTGATCTAGTTCAAATGATTACTAAGTTGCATTTCTATTTGATTAAAAATGTCAAGGTAATGATCAAGTCATAACTTTGTTGAAAATAAATGTAAAAAGTATCCTACTATCCATGAAGGTAATAACATAGTGCTACACTAGCAAATGAAAGCAATATATTTTGACAACTAAAATCTTCTTAATAATTGGACCACTTCATTTGAATCACTTTTTGTCCTCTCTCTCAATTCAACTGAACTCAACTACTTCACCAAGGATCCAAAGATTTTAGTCAATAATAAGCAAACTGAAATTACTAATCAAGTGAGATAACTCTAAAATTAGAATAATTTATTTGCAATTTGGAAGAGAATAAATATCCATGACTAAGTCAATGGCACTAGTTCTTTCATGACACGGTAATTGCTAAGTAATTGAAACATTTATTACAAACCGTTTGTTACTGTTGTTATTTGTGTACCCTGTTTTATTAACTTCCTTGTACAACTGTGTTTCTGGAAATTAAAATAAACTGCTTACCAAGATGGTGGTAACAATTAATGAGCGATTGGACAGGGAATCTGTGATGTTTGCTGGTTTTCCTTTCTGATTCTCTGTCATGTTAAGGCCACTTGTTGGGTCCCAAGTTCCAATCTATAAAACAGTATATTGCTATGTTAATTATTCATTAGTTATATTTTAAGATCTAAGAGAGAATACTAGAAAGAAAAAGTTAAGATTGCTAGCACTTCCAGTTCACCCCTGGTACATTATATTTAAAGTCTGCTTCTTCAAAATATGATTCACTATATTTCAAAGTGTAAAGTGTGACATTCAGAGAAAAGTATGCAATGAATATCTAAAGTCACCATGAATAATTAGGGTTTTTTCTTCCATTTAAATTTTCACTCATTTATATAAACCACCTCTGATGATAACATAATAGTTGGATGGAAATTCATTTGTAGAGCACAAAGCATCTTCTCTACAGAAGGATTTACTCTTTCACTCATCAGAAAGAGCAGAAGGGCAAAAAGATATTTTGGAGAAAATAAGGGTGAAATTAGATTAATTGTAATAACTTAATTGATTTCCTAATAAATAGTCATTACATACATCTTTTGACATTTTGTACCTTTTATTTCTTATTCCAGTAAAGTCAATAGGATTTTTATATAAGTAAGAAAGTCCTGGGTTATGCTTTAAGGTTGAAGTCAAGGACAGTGTAACATACACTGTAATGGGTCTTATTATTACATCATTCAACTTCAGTTTCATTATTACGAAACTAAAATTGTCAGGCAATAAGCACAACAATCCATCTTAGACATCAGAATTTTGTGGCTAAAGAAGAAAAAACTCATCTTTGTTTTTGCATTTAGAAACAAATGTAGATTAAAAATAATTTCAAATTGCAACCAACATCCTTGCTATAAGGTGATGATTATTCAAGTCTGAATCAGCACAGTAATTACATAATTACGAGAGACAGCATGTTTAATTAATGACTTTTTTTAACTAGGCTATGCATTTATATTTATATAAGAGCACACAGTTTTTTTTTTAACATCTAAACCTTTCAGAGTGATTTCTGAGGAACAGTTTCTGTGCTTTTAAGAAGTGACTTGTCACTACATAATTTCCAAGTCATCTCAGGATGCAACTCAGTATGAGTTGAAATGAAAGAGCAATATCTCTAAAACTGAGGAAAGGGGAAAGCAGGTGATGGGAGTGGAGGTGGCAGAGCAAGGAATGGCAGAAGAGGTAGAGGAGAAGAGATAAAGACAGAGAAAGATAGGATTTACAGAGAGAGAGGGAAGGAATGTTTATGAAAAAAAGAGAAAGGCAATGGAAAGAGCTTCAGCACAATTTGAAGATCATCTGATTCTGAAAAAAAAAAAAAAGTGCTGTTTTAAATGAAAGGACTGGCTAAAAAGTATTCTTGGTAACTCAGAAATGTCCTGTTGTAGGGTTAGAGATTACTCCTGGATTCAGGAAAAGTAGGCTTTACATTCTTTCAGAATAAACACTTAAAAAAGATACATTTTTGCTTCACCATTGATATTTATTTTTCAGGAAAATGATCTATAAGACCCAAACATTAACTAACCACTTCAGTCTATACAGAACTTAATATTGCTTTCCTTAATTTCACATCATTATACTCTAGCTCATATATCTCTTTGAATCTCTACAATGTTCACCAATATTCTTTGCTAACACTTTCCTAACTTGATTTTTTTCTGATACATATAACTTAATTCTTACTGCTCCTTCCAAGCTTGTTGCCACATTTAATTGAAAAATTAATATCACCACATCCCTGTAAAGCCAAAATGAAACATAAAAGGAGTAGTAATAACTTCTTTTTCTGTGAGCTTCTATGTACACAGGTCAAGCTCACAATCTCATGCTGACTGTGGTTTTTTTTTAATATAACCTTTATAATTATTTTTCCTGTTGCCTCTTATACATCTTTCATTAATAATGTTTCCCAAGTTTATTTTTTTTTCTATTATGTATTTTATAGCACCACATTTTCAGTTCAGTTCTACTTCCTTCCTGTATATTTCATCTCCTTAGACTCTGTTGATTTATTCTTATATTTTCTGTAGGGTTCATATCTCCTAATATATTGTCAGCTGAGAATTAAATTAATGTGTTTTTGTGTTTCTACTTTCATATCAATATTGATAGCAAAATAATGTAGATGTAACACAGATCCAGATGGTAGACATCATTCCTTTAGACCAGTGAATATCCATTATACAGTATTTTATACCAGTGTTCTCTCAGACAATTTCCAGTCAATACAGAACAGTTAATCAAACCAACTCTCTTTTTTTTATAAGATTGTAAAGCAGTATCAAATAACTCAAATATATTACAATGATTTCATTTCTTTAATTTATTTTGCATTCCTGTCAAAAATGAAAATAAGTCAAAATTTTTGTTTTGATGATGGTTCTCATATGTCATCCAGTTTCTTTACCCATCCTGGATTCCTTTCCTCACTTTATTCAGTTTTCCTCTTTTGTCCTTTATTTACATTCAGACTCTTTAGCCACTCCTGACTCATGTAGCTACTCCTATGTCATATATTCTTCCAATTTTGGTTCCAAGAAGGAAGACGGATTGTGTTGCATCTGTTCTACTCATATACAAATAATACAGGGCTTTATAATCTCTCTTTTTTTTTTTCTTTTTCTTTCATGGAATACTCAAAGGAAAACTATTGACTATCAGTCTGCTGTTGAATGTTTTAAAAAATACTTTAGACTTTCAATCACGGATTTACTACCTTTATTTTTGGAAATATTACCCACTTTCATGTTCCAAACCAGATTCACAGCTAAAATTCACAGCTATTAATTAATTCACAGCTATTGAGAGAATTAATATTCTAAAGTGGGTACTGGTGAAGTAGATTTTGGAAAAATCTATTGTTTTCATTAACTTCTCTATTTAATTATATCTAGGGGAAAAAAAAAAAAAGCAATCCCTTCAGCATGGTGACTTCCCTAAGTTTCTCCTTGCATAGGTAGGGCAGGATGGTAGAATAATCTGGCCTCAAGTCATCATGGAGTCATACAAGTAGGTCAAAGTTATGCACATGATCCCAGAGTCTTTATTTCACGTAGCCAATACTGGACTACACAAAAAAGAACTCTTCTCACTTTTTTGAATCACATTGTACCTCTGTAGAAGAATATCTGACATCAGAAAGTAAATGAACCCAGTCGTCTCCTTACACTTTAGTGCCAGTTACTAATAAGAACTTTGTATTCCAAGAAGAAAACTACAGTTCTGTTTTAGAACACAGAAAATCACATAAAAACACCTATTTTGTTTCAATGTGTTCTGTATCATGTGACTTTCCCTGAGTTGCAAAGGAAAGAAAAAAAAAAAAAAAAAAAAACCACACACATACTCACAGGTTCACACATAATGACAGATTATAGGATTGGAATTGCCATTAAATTTAAAATTAACATAAAGCAAAGACAAAGTATTTTAAAGCTTGTCTCCAGGAAATTTTTTTTTTTTCTTGAACTATATTTCTATGATCTACATCGCTAGTATGAAATCCTATTTGTACCATCTGCAATCGCTTTTAAATAGTTCTCCCAAAGTAACTTTAAGAAGCAAGCACCTATAAAAAGTTTGCTTTTCAAGTTGTTCTCAGCATTCATCTAATCTGTGTCTTTCAAGTCTGTTTTCTGTTTCAAGACAAATTTTCTGAATCCAAATATTCCTAATTTTCTGGTTCCCAATATTCAAGTATGAGTGTCTAGGAACCTAGCATGGCACTTCCATTTCTGCAGAGGAAAACTTGATTCATGAAGCGGAATGAGGCTGGCAGGTACATGTAGATCATTTAACACTCTGAAATGTGGCTGACGTAGATGGTATTTATCCCTTTAGTATGGCTTTCCCTGAAGACGGTCACGTACTTTGAAGAATTCTATACAAAAGGTTCATAGGCTAAGAACTTCCTTTGAAACTCCTTAGTAGTAATGTATATCCATATTTTCCAAAGGAAAACCAGAACCAATGAGCCACCTGGCGTGTAACTATAGATGCTGTGTCTCATATATTTCTGATAAGTAATGTTACTACTTATTTTTTTTTGAATTTGCTTCATAAAAATGATATTTGTAATAAGCTGTTGGACACACAAATTAAGAGCAAGTGGAAAACTCAGTTGTCTTTAATTTTAATGGTAAGGAGACCCTAGTTTGCAAGGCATTGCTAGGATAAACTTATCACACAAACACATAGATTGTCGGAACTAATATTTCAATTCAATCTCTTCTTTTGGAAAAAAAAACAAGAAAAAAATATTTTGTATCAAGAATATGCATAAAACATGATCTTCATGAAAGCACAAATTTATTCGCAGTACACCATTTGATTTTTGCTGATTTGATTTTTTATCCGAGGAAAAGCATTTTGTATTTTATTTTATTTTGTATTTTTTTTAATGTTTCACATCACTCTCCAGATAGACATCCTACATACCTTTTCCAGACCCTCTTCTTTGAGGCTAATGACGTCTAAATCAAAATCTGTCCTTAAGCCATTAGTTTTGTTGAAAGTTATCCTGCCTGTTAGGCCTTCCCAATGGGCCTATGGAGAAAGAAAAAAAAAAATCCAGAAACAAATATCACTCTCTTTACTCTCCAACAAACGAACAAAATTTAATTCTGCCAAAATGGGAATATTAATTATACATTCTGTCTAAATATTTCTTTCTTCCTCCCCCTCATCTCTAATCCCATTCTCAGAAATTTCATTTTATTGGAATTTCATTTTTATGGTAAGACATTTCATGTAAATGTGGACTAACTTTTGGAAGTTGCTGAGTCCCCTGAAAAAGTACTGAGCCATCAAACATTGAGGTCACTGAGCCAGGCTTCCAGAGCTGATTCCATAAAAAAAAATCCCCTTAAAACATATCTATATGTGTCATATGTACTACATATGTACATACGTAGTAAAGATACATATGTATCTTTACTACAAATTTTACCTATCTGTTCAAAGAACTACCCTACTACTAATTATCTGCAGTACAACAGACTTGAGTATTATATGGTGCCGATCTGCTGTACCTTGAATCACTTAACAAATAAACTAGCTTTACTTTAAATCACTTTTTAGACTAAATTATAAGCTAAAAATATAAGACCAGGATATCTATGAAAGACAGTATCTAAACAATACACAAATAGATTAATGTGATATATATTCTTCTATAGAAAACAAATTAAAATTAAAGAACAAGCCACCTCCTGAAAAAAAATAGCTGAATTAAAGCAGAGTGGGAAGAAAAAAAAAAAAAAAGTAGGGGGGAAAAGGGAAAGTGAGAAGATAGAATATATTGTCTTTGGGACATACCTCCTTAATGAGACTCATAAAGCGGGTCCCAAAGCGCCAGGGCTTGTGCCGATTACACTGTAGTGAGCTGACAGTCATCTGTGGGAACTGCTGGACAGCCACGGACACCACATGAACTGCATCATACATTAGAGCTGCATCCGTCTGAAACCAGAACGACATCAGTGCCATGAACAGGAATGAAAGCATATGACAGACCAGCATTGAGAGGAAGGAAAAAAAATGTAGCACTGATGATCACATTGTAGGGAGGAAAGGATATGAGTGCTTGTGCAGAACTGTCAAAAACAACCTTATCATCAAGCTCTACAACAGAAATGTCAGGACAATCACCCTCAGCTTTTCTCTTTTTAATCCTGAAATCAGATCCCAATTACCAGCTTTTCAGGATCTACACTACACTGGTATCTCTGATCACTTGTTTATTCAAAAAAAAAAAAAAAAAAAAAAAAAAAAAAAACAATAAAAAAAAAAAAAAAAAAAAAAAAAAAAATTAAAAAATAAAAAAAAAAAAAAGAAAGAAAAAAAAGAAGCAAGTTGGGGGCTTATAAATCACTTTATGCACATTTGAGTCAAATTGGTTATTCCCATGAGTGAGGAGGAAACAAAAATAGATCAGTAAGGCAGCAAGACCTTGTCTAGGAAAAAGAATACACAGGATAAAAGACTAATGTTTTTCTCTTTTAGAATTAGAGACTAGATACAGTCCCAAAGGTGCTTAAGTTATTCATTAATCACTGTTTAGGATATTGTTTTAAATCTCCAGGACTGACCTAATCAATATCTTCTACAAATTGGAGGCAAATTAGAGTTGACTACACTGATTTTAATTGTTTTCATGCCTCACCCCAAATAAATGCACCATTTATACCAGGTACATGCTTACTAATGTTGTATTAGCAAAGGACTGAGCCTGCTTCTCTGTACATACTGTCATGCTGTACAAAAAAAAAAAAAAAAAATCATGCATCTTTCCTTTTCTATTTGATAAACAGCCTTGGAACTAAAAGCAAGAGAGGACCTTGGACTCATCTGGTAGAAATTAACTCTATGCCATCTGCTCAGCATACCTTAGAGAAAAAGGACCTATTTCTCCTTCTCATTCACATAATTAGTGAGCTGTGAAATTAGTTCTTTAATGGATAGGAAACCTGGAGATTACTGCACTTGTCACTATACAATACAACACAATACAAAATGAGCTTATATAGTGCCTTTCATGCAAATGTATCCCAAGGCACTTTACAATAAAACTAAACATAAAAATGCAAAAGTGCTTTATCATTATAGGCTATAAGCTACTGTTAAAGGTAAAATATATGTTTACATTTAAATGGATCACCCAAGGAGAGATTTCAAAATTCAAGCGGAAATATATCCTAATTTTAAAATAGCCACTACAATGGATTTTGATGGTCTCACATGCCAGGCAGCTTATCCAGAGATTCCAAATCAGCCAGAAAATCTTCTCCTACCAAATTGTTTGTTATCCTTAAGGCATTAAAGTGCTTTTAAGACACACTGGTATCTGATGAAGAGGCACTGAAACTCTCCGAAGTTCAAATGACATGCTGAGTAAGCATCATACAAAGCTTCATTTTCAAGTGGCAGTACTTTGCAGAAGCTGGAGTCCAAACAACAGTTTCTTAAAGAAACTATAAAATAAATACATTAATCTTACACCAGTGAAAGGAAATGAGAATTGCTGGAATACTTTAGCAAAAGCAGACCATTAAGAAGCAACCAGAAATCCAAAAACTGATTATTTAGATACAAATTTTAGACATATAATTGATAAGAAGTATCAGCAGAAATCAAACGGAAATTATGACAGATGCAGATCAACATAACTTTTTATCAAATTCTTTAAGCCACTGAGCTGGAAATCTGTAGGATGGCAAGATAGTCAACTCAAGTGAAAGCTTTAAAAAAAGTCTTTATATGTTTAGAAGTAATTTGAATTCTGATAATATTCTTCATACTTGACTGATGAATACTGCTTCACTGGCAATAACTCTAAATCAGATTGTACTCCACTTAAGCACGCACAGCATATATTAATCATTGCTTACATCTGTATGTTTTATTTCATTTTTAGCTGCTACAAAATAAATCCATTATTTACATAGGCTCAAATTCCACACGCCTCCTTCTACAGTAAGATTAAATATGTATTTTAATGTTTGAGCTGAAGAAAGATAGAAAAACCACACGCTAAAAATACATTTGTTTAGTGCTTTAATACTTTACTCATCTCCCTGAGTGCAAAAACATTATTTTTATTAAAAAACCCTAAAACATTCAAAAAAAAAAAAGGCCAAAAAAGAGGACAGATCTCAGCAGAGGATATAAAGTACGTCTTTGAATTTTCAAGTTGGGCTTCCCATGGTTGATTCCTTTTCCTTTCATCTGAGAGATAGCAAGAATTGATCACAATTGGCCTAGCTCTACATCTTCCTGCATTATACTTTCTGAGCTTTTTAGTCTCTTGCTGCGCTTTGCACAGCTTTCTTTTCTTTTAGTCACATAAGGAATTATGTTTTCCAGTACAGAAAGTGTTACAGATTTCAGCAAGACTGTTCAGTGTGCAGGGAGAGATTGTCTTTACCTAGATTTTTAAGAATCTTTAATTAAATAATGTTTGGAAGGAAAGAAGAAGCAGTAGGAATTTTGAGAAAAAGAATTTTTCTTGAATTTCAAACTGAATCCTGCTGCACATGTACACATAACACAAGAAATACCAGAATGATACAAATAGAAAAATACCAAAAATTAATTTAAAACTTTATCATTAACTTGTCTAAACTTTTTAAAGGTTATGTTGTATTTCACAGGTATTCCTTGGTACAGTTTTTAACCCTCTTTTTGTGTTTTCATACTCCTACTTTCTAGAACACTTTATGATGAATTTTTAAATATAGATAAACTAATCTAAAATATTGCTTATCACACTGTGGCATATGCATCTACACATACACACACACAAATCCCAACAGGAACTACATAAGTTTTATGTTTATCTGAGGTAGAATTAGATCTGTTTAGATTTAAGTTTTTCTGTTGTTTTTCTGGCATCCAAGATGTGTAATTTTTTATGATTTTTAGTGACCTCAAGAATGACTGGCAGGCTAGAGAAGAATGAGCTGGGAATGTCAAAACTAAATGAGAAGTTGATGCACTATAGCAGGAGGCTAAGAAGGTTTGCATCTTACGAACTTCCCAAAGTGAGAGTAAGGGCTTGCAATCAGACTTCATAGAAAAATGTAAGCCCAATGGCACAGAGACTTCATACTTGCTTCACACTTAAAATAGATCAGAGTACATTGATGCCATTTGATATGAATTTGAATAAATTTACTATGTGTTTTTCAAAGTATCTTTCTCTAATTAACTTTTAAATTTTTTAAAAAAGTTGTAAATTCAGTATTTACTGACATCAAATTATGAAATGCTTATGCACTTTAATAGCACAAAAGTTTTTGCATGGTATTTCATTTAGCTGAAGTGACGTACATGAGAATTTGATGTAACAGTCAAACATTTCATCCTTGTTCATGCCTGAATTCTTCAAAATCCTCTCCAAATTGCAAAAAAAAAATGCATTCTATGTTTTTAAATCATCTAATTTTGTTACTTTGTTGGGCATATCAGAAGAATCCATTTCTCAGTAAGAAATACACCTCTCAAGCAGAAAAACTGTATTTCAGCTTTCATTATAATAAATTGTAGTCTTCTATATAATCTACATTTTTAAAAATATTGAATTGTTACGTAGCCATGAACTAGAAGAACTTTTAATTCTTCAATATAGACAATTAAAAACAGCTGGAAAGCAGAACAGAAAGAAAAACCCACCTTTTCAATTAAATGTTAATTAAATTCATTTCCTTTATGCCTTAATTAAATTTATCACTAATAAAATTCTACAATGAAACTTGGTCTTGTATTTAAAAGGTGATTTGAGAAGTCCTTGAAAACACCAAGAAATAAGCCAGTGGAATAGACAAGCTTAATAAACTTAAGTTTTGTGTGTTATAATTTGATTTAGTGTAGATCCAAGATACAGAAAAGTTCACAGAATCACAGAATATTCAAGGTTGGAAGGGACCTCTAGAGATCATCTAGTCCAACCTTCCTGCTCAAGCAGGCACATCTAGAGCACGTGGCACAGGGTGGCATCCAGGC
>VZSG01000851.1:17633-70811 GCA_013398315.1 Nothoprocta pentlandii
TTGGCTCTTTTCCAGTCCTCTGGCACCTCCCCTGCTCTCCAGGACCTCTCAAAGATGATGGAGAGAGGCTGAGCAATAACCTCGGCCAATTCCCTCAGCACTCTTGGGTGTATCCCATCTGGGCCCATAGATTTTTGAGTGGCCAGTTTGCCTAAGTGATCCCTAACTCAATCCTTCTCAACCTACGGAAGGTCTTCCTCAAGTTAATTGCAATGTTAGCAGTTTATTAGATCATAAGATTCTGATATTTACAAATCTGTGATACACAAGATCTCATAACTGAAATATTTATTCTGGCCATTTGTTTCAGTGTGATATTTTTTTCTTTTTAGAAAGAATTGTATAAGTGACCCACTGAAAGTTGGGAAAAAAAAAAAAAAAAGATCTATAAATAATTTGTTTCAAATATCATATTGCACAAGCCGAGTTTTTCCCCCTGATTAGTAAAATACACTTATCCTATTCCATCTCATGATTCTTATAGCACCTTTACTTGCACAGAATCTGGTAAAGTACTGCTAATACATTAGGCAAGATAGCTCCTGTTTTTCACATGTAGTTCATTACTCCCTGTATCACCTTCTTAGGGGATAATCACATTAGCTTTAAAGCATTTTCTTCAAATTTATGAACCGTTTCTGTTATGTTCTTGTTGGAAACAATCACAGTACATCAAAGGTAAAAAAATGCTTAGAGCATGACATGACATAGTTTGCAATGGGCCTAATTCCCTTTTGAATGTTCATACTGTAGTCACCCACTATTACTCAAGATATCTTTCTGTCTCTAAAAGGTCAAATTTTGCCCTTTGTAAAAAAAGCCCCACTCCTTTCAAGTGGCCAAACTGTTCAATGCTTTTGCCTAGTTTAGGATGTCCATTGCTGTATTTTGATGACCTCTATGAATCAATCAAAATAAGGCTTAAAGTGTTTGCAAATTTGGCTTTACTCTCTGAAGAAAATATGGCATAAACTGAATTTGAAAGCTAGCAAATGTATATCTGCATCTGTTCCCTAGGCAACCATGATAAAAGGATACAGAAAAAGAAATTAAAGGAACGCTATCCAGTGACTTTTTTCCTTGAAAATGCTTTAATACATTAAAAATATTTCACATGGAGTCCTTAAAGCATCATGCATCGACTTACTTCATCATATGCTAGTGAGTTTGATATTAACTGAAAACACAGTATAGAGTTTCCATTAGCTACACAGGTAGGCATCTCAGATAATAGCATCAAGTTCAGATTGACTATGGTCACCGTTTCAAAATGCTAGCACGACTACTGAGGATGTTGTATTTCTTTTTAGGTAAAAGGAGAAAAGTAAGTCAGGCAGGCTATGTGACACTAAGAAATGAATTTTCCATTGTCCTTTGTACATAGTATTTGATTTCTTACGTAATAGTAATACCTTAGAACTGGCCACAAAGTTGGATTTTTTTCCAGCTCCCAATGTATTAAGACTATTTCTAGTCACCTTTTATGTGGAAGAGAGGAGACAAGAGTAGAACTAGGAGGATGAGAACAACAGTTCTATTTCTTTGGTCTCCCATCCTGAAAAGAAGTAGGTAAACTAGGTATTGGCAGTACAAAGACTAGACCAACTTATAACAGGCCTGCCCTCCCCAGTAAAACAGCATTTTATGCAGAATAACTGCTTTGTTTAAGATGCACTGGACAATAAGGATTTAAAATAGCATACTTCCTCATTTCATGCTCTCAAAAAAGTCCCAAAATCAACTTCCTTAACCTGTTAATAAATAAACTTCCACTGATAATTAAATTTTCCTCCAAAGTATAGTACCTGATAATTTAACACACAATATAAATTGTTAATTATAAAACCTTGAATAAACAGCATAGTACACAAAGTACTTTTTTTGCTTGTTTGTTTTGCTTATTGACCCTTTCTCTAGCATTTCATTTTCTTCCTGTATTAGTTCTATTTTCCATATTATTTTCACTGTGAGCACAGCAAAAAGAAACAGGCCCCAGTGAAGTTTTTTTTTTTTTTAANTTTTTTTTTTTTAATTTTCCTTTGAAAACTAATTTTATCATAGATGTTAACTGCTTTTCTTCATTATTAACATTGCCTGTTGCTTTCCTTGAAGACTGTCATGTTTGTTCAGAAAAGGAAAAAGCTGCCTTTAAAAATTACTGAACATGTACTACATATCATAGTGTAAATATCATAGTGTACAAAGATACATAGTGTACAAAGATAAGCTAATATTTCCGTATAAATGCTTATACTTCCTTTATTATAGAGTTCACTATTGCCTATTCAGAAAACCACAAGGATCGGATTTTTGATCATGCTGGAAAATGTGATTTTAGCTCACAAAAAAACAGGCTAAGACATAACACAAGAACTTATTTTTCTGCTGTTCAGTTTTGTGCGAAGTTCAGTTAGGCATCAATTGTTCTAACATTACCCTACTTGAATCTTGATTTACGCATATCCTCAATCAGCTGCCTCCAAAATTACAGAAATTTCAAAGCTACACTTAAAAGCAATTTCCCAGTAAGATCCAGGAGGAGAGATGGATGTTGAAGAAAGTCGACTTGCCTGGACTTTTTGGGATCTGATGTTAAGCAAAGAATGGCTAAATCAGTAGATGAAAAAGAAAGCATCTAATTATTGATACATTGTATAATGCATCAATATGGTATTTTAAACACTATGATTTGGAATGTTTTCCCATTTCAGAAATAATTGCAAAACATCATGAATCTATTTATTGTTATTTTATTTGTGGTCATTACAGTTTATGGTTAATGGACCACATATAATTCCATTTTTACAGCTTACGCTCAGTAAGTGTTCTAAATGAAGTTCCTGAAATTTTACATTATTTGCATGCTGCATAGAAGAGAGAGTTTTCTATAATAAGTAATAATAAGTAATAAAGTAAGTGCAGAGTGATCACACTGAAAAACTTCCATGAGGTTCCTTGTACAGCAAAAGAAAGAATAAGTGCAATTTATCACAAGAATGAAACAAAGTCAAAGCTTTGATTCAACAGACACAGGAATGAAAGGGTTTAAGTTTAACCATATAACAAAATGCAGGTCAAAGCATATAACTCCTAAAGAACAGTCAAATATTCATATCCCAAGTATGTTTAATAATATGGACTATTTGGGACTAAATGGATCTGTGACTAGGAGGCATGTAATGTTTTTATGTACACATATCACAAGAAAAATTGAAGATCAAAGTAAATACAGATTTGGTTTTATCTTTAATGGCTTTGGTTTTACTCTTTACTACTCATTCTATAGTATGAAACAGACTTCTTTAACAAACTTCTTTAAAACTATTTCTGCATTACTGTACAGTCATCCAATGTCTTAATAATGTCTCAAGTAATATATATGCTTAAATATATAACACTCCTCCCCCTTTTTTTCATTACATACAGTTATGAATAAACAGCTTAATAAAGCATGGAATTTTACAGTTTTTAACTGGAAACTTTACTTTTCATATTGTAAACTACATTAAGGGAAAAAGTCCTTTGGAACACCCAGAAAGGTGTGGAACAAGACATTAATGGTAAAAGTTAAATTCTACCGTGGGTTCTCTAGCAAGAAAAGATTTTTCTCTAATGGACATGGCCTGAGACATAAGGTACATACTGATAACCCAAGCCACTCTTAGTTAATGAAAGCCTATTGCAAGCCAACACAGCAAAATAGCTGGGCAGAGAGACCGTTCCAAGTTAACTTAATGTTATTAGATCGGGTATTGATTCTCTTTTCATAAAGATTTGCAAATGCATTTTATGTTTTGGATTCTGTTTTTTGTTTTGTTTTGTTTTGATTTGTCTAGTTTTTTTAACTTTAACCAGACTCAGTTTAACACTATTTTCAGGGCAATTAGATATCTAAAAAGAGCATTCATCAGCCCAAAAAGATGGAAAATCTAGGTTGGGACAACTATTTCAAAACTTACCACAATAACCTCCTGAGCATGCAGCGTATAACCTGAATGAAAACTACATAGGCCTATAGGCAACAGCAATGGAAGATTCCTTCATATGACTCATAATAACAAGGATACATGTGTAGTATTTATAAGATCATGGTGTGCACACCTGAACTCTGAATGTCTTCAAATAGTTTCTCACATAAGGCTACAGGAATAAACGAAGTATGATGAGAAATTCTCTAAAATTCTTTTTTGGACAGTTAAATAATGTGTTAACTTTTAACTAAGAGATTAATTGGAGAAGATATAATAAAAAAAATGAACTTCGGTGTTCCGGAAGGTAAAGATAATTATGAAAGTCATTCTGAAACCACTGACTTTTGCTTAATTGTTCCAACTTTGTCCCCAGTAACAAACTAACAGGACACTGTTTCTGCTTTCTTGCCAAGGAACTCTTATACCCCTCTTAGCATGATATCAAACACAGCTATGATTCACACTGCAGTGTAAATCTCTTACACTTACACTGCAGTGTAAGTCTCCTGATTCTTCCCAAATGATGAAGAAAAGGATTGTTCATCCAAATGTGTGCTGCACATACGAGAATAAATATCCCTTTTTGTAAAGCCTAGCTACAGCTCTCCCTTAATCCTTCAGAGAAATGTACATATATTTGCATATATTTGTGCATACACACATATATATTTTATAAATTTTAGGATGCAACATGATTCCAGCTTCTTAATGCATAGAGAATTAAACCTTTAAGTTTAGCAGATACACAAGCCTGGTTCTTAAAATAAATGCATGTTTGTGTGCGTGTTTGTGCTTCTGTCTGAATCCATCCAATCTAATTTTAGGTACTAAATGAAGATGGCTAAAACGGGAGATCAGCCATTCTATGTTTCTTCTCTAGTGAGAAAGATGGGTTTTGGCAAACAGTGTTTCAGCTGTCTATTACAGCAGCAGGAAAGAGATAGTATTTTAGAGGTTACTCCAGTCCAGCTCTCTCAATTGTATTTCTCACGTGCCTGTATAAAACATCAATGCCATACAAGTCAGTATGCTCTTTCACAGCAATGTAACTGGCTGGAAAAACAATAAAAAGTATTGTATACTGGTATAAAGTATTGCATACTGGTATATTGTTTTGTACACTGGTATAAAGTGTGTTAGAAAAAAGACCTTAATGAGAAATGTTTCATCAGCCATCAAAACAAAGACTGAGAACAAATGTTTGAGAGAACAGACACCAGGGAAGAAAGGCGACATAATGTACCAAAGTTTGGATGCCCTGGCAAAAAGTACAGGAAAAACATCACCGCCATAGAAGTAAAGTCTTCCTAAACAAGCCAAAACTGAAATTTAAGGATGTAATTCATTGGCAGAGTTATCAGATGCAGCAGTAAAAATGGGGCAGGGTCATTCCAGGTCAATCTTATATTCCTCCCTCTCTCACTTTCCTATAGTCTTTTTTGCTGTTTTTGTTTAGAGTCTTTTTGCTTTTCTTTCTATTGCAGTAACAATCAGCTGGACCTTTCTGCAGTTTCATACATGGATGTTTTTTTCTTATCAGAATGATTGTTTAAGCCTTTAATTCAAAGTGTTAGATTTTAAACCTGCCACTGAACAGGACACCAGATAATTAACTACAGACCAACTCTTACTCAAAAAATTACCTACATGAATTGTATTGAAGAATGCATTATATAGAACTGCTTGCAAGAAACAGGTAAGTATTGAAAGCAAACTTTTTAGATCCTATGATTCATTAGATTTCTTATGCATTTCTGAATAGATACCGGCAAAAAGTAATAGGAGTCATTTTATCTTAAGGATAGATACAGGTTTAAAGGGTTTAGCAACCATTAAATGAACACAGGATCATCTGCAAAAATTCTTCCAGTGAGATGAAGCCCAACAGATGTGGCAGAATGCACGCCTTCTAGAGATCCAATATATTTCTTCTGCTCCCAGAAAGCTCTTCCATTCTAGACAATTATAATCAGTGGATGAAATTAAGAAGAAACTGCTTGCAAAACTAGTTCCTCCCCTCCTTGGGTAATAAAGTCTATTGCCCCTGAAATCATTTCACTTAATTCTCACTTGCTCACACATCCCACAAAACCATTTTGCTGAGTGAGATTTAATAAATCTCTCAGTCTGAGATTAAATTTTACTGTTTTATGAACTGTTAAATTGCATTGTATGCTTATTAAAGCTGGTGTTTTCTTACTTCTTGACATATTCCCAACTCTACACTGAGGTATGATTAAACAACCAGTAGAGATTTTGCTTTTACCCCCAAAGTACTTTCCAAGTGGTAAGAAAATACAAGCAAATGCAAACCATCAGTTATAAACAATGTGCATTTAACTTTTTTAGATATCAAAGTACCTGTTAGCACAACCACTTTTTTTTTTTTTTTTTTAATAAAAATATTTAAAATAAATAATAAAAAAATTAAAATATTTTTTTTTTTTTTTTTTTTTTTTTTTTTTTACTTACTTGACTAGTGAATTACCAAACAGGATGTTTATGTGAATGCAGTTTCAAGTAGGAAATGTATTTATGGCCAACAAAACAGAACAAATTATTTCCCCTCTTGTCAAAATATTTGTTTTTACTTCTAAGTAAAAACAAATATGATTTGTTTAAAAACAAATAAGTATGATTTATTTTACTGGAAAAGCCATAAAAAATAACAAGTTTTATAATATCTTTACATCTTTTTAAACACATATGTAACTCTGGGATGTGTCTTACACTTTTATATTTTCTTCGATGAGTTTCACAAGTAAGTAAAGATATATCTAGAACAATACACATACTTTGAAATACTTAAATAGAAAAGGCCATAGAAAAGTGTAAGTAAAGAAAATAAGGACCAATAGAAGTAGATAAACAAAATAAGGGAGAAAAAAAAAGTATATGTGGGTATATATCATGTATATGAAGTTTTGTCAGTTTCAATAATTTATTCCACTAGATAATCCCTAGCATGTAAAATAGAATCTGTAGCAATATATAAATTCCAAATTCAGATAGTAATCCTTTCTGGAAATTCTGGAACTCTCTTTCTCTAAACACAATTCATATTCAAAAGGATATTTATAACATAAAGCCAGCTGATAGTATATAATTATCAAAATTACTAAACCAAAAATAGGCATTGAAAACTGAATATACTTCCAGCTATTTCAATACTCCATCAGGCTTAGAAAAGTAAAGTAGCCTAATTTCTGCACATTTCTTCATCTAAGTCTACATTAAAAAAAAAAAAAAAAAAAAAAAAAAAAAAAAAAAAAAAAAAAAAAAAAAAAAAAAAAAAAAAAAAAAAAAAAAGGTGTCCAGGCTGAGAAAGTGGTTTCAAGAAAAGATTTGGATTCCTCTGACTACTTTGATAAGGATTCTGGTAAGGATTTGTATATTTCTTGGGAGTATACAAATAGTATACCTATGCTTTATCAAAAATCTAAATATAACTTTCACTCTGTTCATCTTATTTTTGTTAAATTAAACCCCTGTATTTGAAAAAGTCCTCCATAACCTCAATTTCAGAGTGAATTGGGAAAAAGGGGAGGAGAGGAAGAAAGTAGAGGAAATATTCAAAATAAATATTTAAATCTCAATAACATAAGTATTTGAAGTTTTCTCATTTATACTCACAAATATACCTGGTAGGCAGATGCTTGACAGTAGATAAAATAGAAAGAAAAATAAATAGGCACAAATGCGATAAGCCTCATCGATTCTTCCAGATCCAGACTTTGACAATTCTATAAGATTTCTAGCATTGCATAAGAAAATGTGGGATCCTTCAGATAATCTCTTTTCTAAAGAACGTAAAAGGACAAACATTCATCTACATCAATATCATCAGAAATCTTCACAGAAATCTACTTCCTCCATCCTCAAAGAAAGTATGAGCAGGTTATTTCAGGTTATTTCAGGTTGATATTGAATCTAGACGCCTTATGTAAATTATTATATTAACAACTTATTAAGTTATTATTCCTTTCTGTTTTTTCTTGGACAAACTTTTGTATAGAAAGGAATGGAACGTAATCATAGGAAGAGAGTGATTTCTCCTGAAGACACCAACCTAGAATGTTAACTTCTGTCTTGGAGGACAAAACCCTTTCAGATATCTCAGTGAGCTGGAAATGGTATGGTTGAGAAAGTCTTTCCTAAATGGCCATAATAAGCTTCCAGAAAGCAAATAGCATATGAAAAAGGCCTAGAAGACAATAGTTCCTCATTTTAACAAGATCCTCCATTTTGCCCTGTATTTGAACAAAATAGCTGAGTTCTGAGGAATGTAAGGCTCGAAGTAGATCTTTTAAACTCTTAAATTTCTTAGCTTAGTGGATTTATATATATAAATTTTAATTAGAATTAATAGAAATAATTCAATTAGAATTGGAGGAAACAAAATCAGTTTAGCAATCACAAGAAGCCCTAAACTTCCAAAAAGGTGCAAAGACTTGCAGAATCAACAGAGAGAGATGGCATAAAATTATCTCTGTGTAAGCCCTGTATCCTGAGTTAAATGATCTGAGAAGAACTAGTCTATCAAGAGAAATTTCATGTATTTTAGTCTCATCTCACAGAGGTCTAGCTCACTGCAAGCTCTGGCACAGGAACAGCAGTTTGATGCTATAGCCACTGCAATGAGGCAATTCTGAGCAAGACACGGCTGCCAAAACATGAATAAGAAACACTTGTTAAATTATTCTTACTTCTGAATTCCACTTGATTCTAAATTATGTTTTGCAAAGAACTACTTGCTTCATAGATGAACTAATGTAACTTTTTTTCCTCTTGCAAATGTGTTTCCATGAGAAAGATTATGCATAATGTGTGAGTTTGCTTGAATAAACATTTAGACAAATTAATGTGTTTCAAAGGCAAATGCTCCCAACAGGCTTGCCTTGATGTTCTAAGCAAACATTAAGCCTCATGTCATGTACTTCCCCTTATGCCTACAACATTTTATAAGTCTATTTTAGATTTAGTCTGTCACAGAAACAAAAACAGCACTTGTTTTCATGTCGTCTTCTCTTCATGAAGATCTGTTTCCATGATAACTTCATAATCACTGTGAGAGGTCTACTGCAGATATATCCACATTAACATCTCTTTTTAGATTAGCAGCAAGTTTTTGAAGTAATTATCTTGAGTGTCCATGTGTGCTGGTATTGTGATTTGAATCATGAAGCAGTCTCAGATTTCATAAACTGCATGAACATGAACTTTAAGATCAAACTAACTGAAAGATATGATCTAGCCCCATGCTTTCTGTGCTTCATCTGCTAACTGGTTTTGCTGAAAAGAACAGATAGTTCAGATAAACTAGAGATAGTCTGAAACAAAGCAGCTAAAGCTCTTATAGTTGAATAGCATGAAGTAAGAATAGCCAGGCTCTTGGCATCATCAGTTTTGTTTTATGAGGCTGTCCTAACTCTTCACTTGATATTACAGATTTAACCTGTAATAAAGCATGGCTAAGAGTCAGTGACACCTTGAGAAAATCTCGTCTTTATAGTTTATTTCATTTCATTTTTTAGGCTGATAATATTGATCTTTTCTTCATGTAGTCTCTAATCTGAGGGTGTGAATTTGAGTGTCTAGTTTGAGGGGTCTAGTTTGAGGGTGCAAAATAAAAAAAGGTAAAAAAAAATCTTTCTGACCCAAAAAGATGACAACTATTGCTTTTAAACCATGAGGAAGTAAATAATAAAAAAAAAAAAAAAACCTGCAACTATATAGATATGAAAAAAAAAAGTAGAAAAACAGTATGCATATATTTATTTATGGTAGATAATAGCTTTATATAGTGGTCAAGAGAGCTTAGAAAGCCATTTGGTAAGACTCTGCACATGCACACAAGCTGGAGATGAGAATAGTTGCCTTTGGCTCTAACTTAAAAAACAGTTATCAATCTTCATCTCAGTCTTTGAGGAGATGCTCTTGGTGAGGAATTGATATTGTATTTGCCACAATAGCTCATTTAATTATTTTCATCCTAAATATCCTGTCAGCAGAGGGAGAGTCTTTCTGATTTTAATTAATTTTGAGATCATTGATTCTTTTCCTTTTCCTTTCTGTGGTTACAAATACAGACACAAATGCACAGACATACACTTTTAGCCTGCAGGCTACGTAAGATGTATGACACATCCTTGGTGAAAACCCTACATATTATTGAAGTGTACCTAGATGACATGCAACTCTACTTTTAAATCTTTAACAATCAACTGCTGCAAATAAGCCTCTGGCACCAAAAACACAGTTGAGCAAAACAGTAAATTTAAAACACTGTTTGCTGAATAGTTTTCAATTAAAGAGTCCTTAAATCAATAGGCAATATGATATCACAGCCACAACCTGCTATAGGTAACCAGAGAAACACACAGAGAGAAAATGGAAGTCTGAGAACCAGAAAAGAGTAGCAGAAATCATAAACTTTTATTACATTTTAAAAAAAAATATATAAATCTTTCATTGATCATTTACAACCAAAAGGAAAAGGTATTAGTACCTACAGTGCACTGTTACATTACTGCTATGATAAGTATTGGAAAGAAATGAGAAACAATTCAAATCTTTCCAAAAAGAGGCTTTAAAATATTAAGAAACAAGCTGCTAATATAAGCATAAGAAAGATTTACTTTAGATGCCCTGAGAGAATGATGCCTCTTGTTCAGAAGAAAGCTTGCTTACTGTTTTGGAAGCACATTATTAACCCTGTTCATCCCTGCATTTTAAAACCAGTGAGCTGACTGCTGTAAGGGTCCCTGGTAGGCACAATTCCTACATTTCTCACAGTACAAAATTTGTATTTCTGTCTAAAATGTGGGATATCTAAAACAGCGGGATAAAAATATTACTTCTGAGTAAAATAAGAGATATAACTGCTACTTTTTTCTCTATTTATAGAACCAACCATATTAGAGAGACATGCATTAAGAAAGTGTGCCTTACAATCAACAGTTCCTAATTTATGCTGTTAAATATATTTAGCAGATCATTCTAATAATCATGTAAGGTTAAGTGAAAGAGTTCCTACTTAAAAACAATCAGGAAAAAATCTGAACAGCTGCAAAACTGTAAAACTAATTCTTGAACAATTAGATGGATTATTTTCAATGATATGCAAAACCCTGTAATCTGATTTGTTCCACTTCCCCCCTTTAAGGAGAGGAGAGAAAATAAACAATCTTTACCAAAGATCACCAAACAAGTACACAACTGAAGAATGACTAATATCTACATGTATTACAGAGTGGTTTTAAAAGTTCCAAAAATCTGCAGACTTAGCTGCATTGATGGATGACATACTATATACCATGCAATATCCTATGGTGTATAAGTATTAAATAAAGCAGCTATCATTTTATTTTAGTATGGCTTAGAGTAGCTGTAAATTTGCCTGGTTTTATAACAACAGTGTCAAGCCACAAGATGCCAGTGCACCAGGAGAAAGGCACAAATGCATGATTCATTTTAATGTCACTAGTTACTAGTTTTAAATATTTTCCATCAAGAGATTTCCTGGCTTAAACCTCTGATGCTGCTTCCATGTGTCATCCTTCATAGCAAAATGCTTTTCCACTGTCTCTCCTGAAAATGGTAAAAATTTCCTCTAGAGTGAACCCAGCCATTACTTTACCTAACCAACTGCAGTTTACATACCTGTAATTAAAATTTTGGAAACAGAGAAAACAAAGGCTTAACTAATGTTAAGGCTTAACTAAGCCTTTAATGTTTCAGATTGTTAAAAATCTAAACAAAATTATTAGATGGATTCTCCTTGGATGAAATGTACCTGCCTAACTGGCTATACATTACAATTCTGGGGAAGCCACCATCTCTGCCACAGTCCACTAGGCAGTGTATAAAATTAACACAACAGAAAGAATTCAAGAAATAGATTTTTGATGGGAAAATAAGAGGTGGGAAAAATAAACCCAGAAAGCAGTTCTGTATTTCAGAGAACAAGTACAGTACCTCTAGCAGATATTCCTTGGGGAAATAAACAACAGCAACCAAGGCCAAGCCAGGAAAGCTCTCTGAGACACAAAGCAAGACTGTAAAGTACTCTACCACATGCTCAAATTCCCCTGGGAACTGTTATCTTGCTCAAACAAATCCAACTCTGTAAAACTGACAGTTGTGTACTGCTTTTTATTCTTAAAGGATTAACATCAGGCAAAAAAAGATGAAGTGAAAGTAAATTTCAAGAGGAAAATTAACTGAGAGGCTATCTAATCACTGCCACTAAAAACGGCTACATCTTGAGATTCCATCCTATTTTTCTCGCCTACAAATAGCATGAGAGTTCTGCTGAGAGACAGCACTTTTTTTCAAGCTGTTTTGTGTTCTTAAAGAAAAAATTATTTCTTTAAAGTGAAAGAAAAATCTCCACTATCAAGGAGAATAAAGCCTATCACCAAGATAACCTCCATGTGGACCCATGGAGATTATTTTTCTTGCTTACTCTGAAAATCATTCTTAACTATAAATTTAAAATAAAGAGAAAACAACAAAAGGGTTAATCTTACCACTTTACCACTCTAGATCAGGTTCACAGAGATGCTTATATGCCAAAAAACGTTAGCTATGAGTACAAATAAATCAATAGTTTAAACAAATTATAGGCCTGCAGAATAAGGACAATTCAAACCAGACAATAAACACGCAACATACTTGTATAACTACACTGTATGTATGTACTTAATATCTAGCTTACAAAGTTTGCAGATGAGTAACACAGATATTAAGAAGCCCTGTGAAAAAGTAAATTAAGCTATTCAAGTTCATTCAAAACAGATTATGCAGGAGAGATTTTACAAATCCATATTACAAAGGAAAGAATTTGCACTTTCCTAATTAAATGCATAATCATGGATGCAGATCCATGTTACCAGTGCTAAATGGTTTCTGCTTTAATGAGCCATTTGAAATGAAATGGCTGCCTGCAATTAGACATCTGCAGCCAAGGAGATCAAGCCAACTATGTAGTCCAGCTGCCAGAATTACAGTCGCATTCCTCAGCAGGACAATGAGAAGAATGGATAATGGTAATTATAACATATACATCTCTTAGTGTTTTGTGGTTGAAAGAGTGTGAACAACAAGGGCTCTTAATACATTTAATTGCCAGCTGCTAATAAAGGGTTTTCAAAAAAAGCCACTTTTTAAAGTGTATTCCAATTCCATTAAACATACCACAAAGCAAGGTCACTATCTATCCACCTGAGGACTTAATCTCCAGTAGATAGGGCCTACCTCTTATCTTTCAAATATCTAATTGCATGGGCTTTGACTTCAGTAAGTTGCAAGCTGATACAAGAGCAAACTGAAGAGATAGAAAAAAAACAAAGGCTATTATTTCAGAGGGTACAGTACATACTATAAGTCCTCCAGATAACCACTCACTCTGTAAAATCTCAATGAAAATCCTTTCTGCTGAAACTTGAACAAAGTTCCTAAGTTCTTTTAATATCCAATTATTCCAGGATCTTTTCTATACACTTAACATATTTAAATATTTGATATATGAAAATGCTTCCATTCCCTCACAAGAACCAGAAAAAAGGGGGTTGAACAATATTTTTTTCACCAAAAGTGGCTATTCAATTCAAATTTAGGGCAGAGACCGCAGCCATAATCATAGGCAGAAAATTTTTCTCACATGTGGCAAACTCATCAATAAGGCAAAATAGCATTTAATTATCTTTAGATTTTATCTTTCATTCAGTCATGTTCAACTTTGCCATTCAGTGCCTCTACATAAACATACACAGCATGGGGAATAAATAAGAAGAATTAGAGATGCGTGTGCAGATGCAGGACCATGATCTCATTGCAATTACTGAGACATGGTGGGACAGCTCTCATGACTGGAATGTGACCATAGAGAGCTTTAGGCTTTTCTGGAAGGACAGGCCAGGAAGGTGAGTGAGTTGGCGGAGTTGCTCTTTACATGAGAGAGCAATCGGAATGTATGGAGCTCAACATAGGGGAAGATAGAGCATGGGTAGAGAGCCTGTGGGTGAGGATAAAAAACAGGGGTGACACTGTTATGAGAGTTTACTATAGGCCTCCTGACCAGGATGAGGAAGTGGATAAGGTCTTCTACAGGCAGCTACAAGAAGCCTTTCAATCACAAGCCCTGGTCCTCATGGGGGACTTCAACCACTCTGATGTCTGCTGGGGTAATCACACAGTGAGAAACAGACAATCCAGGAGGTTCCTAAAGATAATTTCTTGATGCAGGTGTTTGACAAGCCAATAAGGGGTGGGGCACTGCTAAACCTGATAATAACAAACAGAGATGGTCTAGTTGGAAAAGTGAGGGTTGGAGGCAGTCTTGGCTGCAGGGATCACGAGATACTGGAATTCACAATCCTGTGTGGAGGGTGATAGAGTCCTGGAACAGGTTGCCCAGGGAGATTGTGGAGTCTCCTTCTCTGGAGGCCTTCAAAAACCACATGGATGCCGCCCTTTGCCACGTGCTCTACATGACTCATCGGACTAGATGATCTCTAGAGGTCCCTTCCAACTGTAACCCTATTGTGATTCTGTGATCCAGAGGGGCTTCTCTTTTAACAATGCTCAGTTATCCAGTAGGAACGGCTCAGCACAAAAGTAAATTCTACTCTTTGCTAAGACTTATATATTTGAAGAAGTATGGAACCTGTATAAAGTAGACATTCAAAGCCCAGAACCACATCAAGCTCAGTTTTCCTTTCGGAAAAAGAAAAATGATTCATTCCTTATAATAATTTTGCTTCTGTTGATAAAGAGTGTAAAGCAGATACAAATCCAAATAAAGCAGACCCTCCAGCAGCCTGGCAAAGTGTCATAGTATACATGAAAAATTACTAGACATCTATGTGTGGATGAACAAAACAAGCGACTCAACTATTGTTGTAACTGCATAAGGCCAAAGTTAGGCTTCCAAGTGCCACCTACGAACAACTGAGATAAATGCATTCTTCTCCTGCCCAAAACCAAATATATTTGGTTTGCATGAATGCAAATAAGAGCTGCAGCAAATGGAACAAGTAAAGCATTTAGTGTTAGAAGATTTTGGATAATGATATTAACATTTTTCTATGTCTTGTAATTTTGTCTTTTTCTTCAGTGAGTTTTTAACATAAGGAGGACATATACCGCTTTGTAGGTCAAAAGCTAACTGGGCCTAAAAATGTCATGCATAAGAAAATAATCATGGGCACAAAACTTTAAAAATGCATAATATACATTTGCATAATTATAGCCTTTCGTAACATTTATTACTCAAATACACCAGAATTATTTCTGCATATTGACTATTACCTTCAGTGTGCTTATTAATTCCCATGAGTTAAATATCTCTTGTCGTTGCTTGAAGACACTTCAGTCATCAGCATAAACTGCCTGCAATTCTGCTGTTGACTGCATAAGTAATTATGGATGATTATGCTGTATGCTGTCATACTTCATTCCATTTGTATGCCCATATGAACTGCATGTTTATTTTCAAAACACTACTCCAACCAATTCATGATGACACAATACAGTTAGTTCTTTAAAGCACAAAAAACAAAGAACCACTTACGGAAACTATCCCTATTCATTGGCTTCCATTAACTGCTGGAATATCACTGACATATTGCTACAAAGCGACAGCATATTTCACACAGTTGTTCTTCATTTCCTGTTAAAACTGCAGAGCAGTCAAGCAGAACTATATTTAATGAGGATTCAATGTCTTCTTTGGACATTGTTTTCATAAGGGGTTATTCAGCATACAATAGTTATCTCTTGAATCTGTAGAAAAGTGCTATAATTAGCAAAGCAATTCTTTTCCTGTGATGGATCAAAACAAAATGGTTACATTTGAGCAAAATAGAATAAGAAAAATAATCTCTTCAAAAATTAAAAGCTGAATAGATATGGAGTAGTTAGCTTCTATTTTTTCACAGCTCTTATTTGTCCTAATCACAAAGAGAAATGAAAAAGTAAAAAATAAAATTTCAAATTCAATACTAGCTTTGCCTACTGAAAGCATTCTATTTTCTTATCAAGTTATTAGATATCATTTTCATATAATGTATGGACAATAGGACTCAAAAAATATATATTTTTTTTTTTTTTTTACTTTTTCCCAAAACTGTGAATGGAAAAACTAAAGCTGATGTTTTCACAGAATGCCAGATACACAAGATTGCCTTTTACTCTGAGTTATGCACAGGATAGAGGATTAATTTTCTTGATTATAATAGTTGCACTTTTTTTTTTTTTTTTGCTTACTGTTACACATGATAAGAGAATCTTCCCTATTCATTGAATAGTATTTAGAAATAAAATATTTAGAAATGAAATGTATCTAACTCTATATGAGACAGCTATATAGCAATGCACTGATAATGGTAAATCATACTGAACAACCAATGGATTTGAATATCCTTTCCTGATTTAAAGCAGCTAATATTTTAGAGCAAATCTACAGATATGCCATGGGAATAAAATAAATTTAGCCTTTATCTTTTTGAAAAGTATAGTGCCATTCTCTCTATTAAATTTATTTTTTAAAGTTCAAATCTACTAACAAAAACTATCAAACAAGAAAATGTGTTCAGATTTCTCCTGTTAGATATACACTTTATATTTAGATATTATTATTATTCATAATTTTAAAAAGCTGTGTATGATTTCTTAAGGGAGGGGTGTTATAAGAGAATGGATACTTTGTATCAGAAATTTATTATTTATTGCTCATAAAAAACTAAACATGAAGATTCGGCATTTGAATACATACATATTCTACACTAAAACGAATAGCGTCATAGAATTGCCAGCCAATATCTCCATTCTCCTGGCTCTCCATACCTTCCAGATTAAAATATGTTTGAAATATTCTTTAATTTATGGTTCTGACAAAAATTTGTAAGGGAATAAGAAAACAGTAAGCAAAATGGGCAGAAAATCTTTACATACCTTTAAATTCAAACAAATCCTCTTTTCTTATAAAGCAGGACTAAAGATGTGTGTGCTTAAAACTGGTAATATTTGCCTATATGCCTGCCCTTACTCCTTTCATCTCTGGATTAAGTTCTCAACAGGTTCTCTAAAACACACTAAATTATTGGATTAGTGGATTGGTTAAACATGCACTATTCTTCTTTGAACATAACATCCATGATCCTGCAAAATGAAAATTTCTTCTGATTATGACAAGACTACAAACAGTCCAATCATATTCACTCATTTTATACTCTTTCATTCAATTTTATATTCATCAGTCATGCACTGACAGGTACATGGGGATCATGGTATTTTGATTCAGGCTTTTTCATTATTATATAAAATGAATAACTGTCACTGCTGTTCTTTCCTACACAAAACACAGGAATTAGTTTAAATTTCTCAAACTTGTCTCCCAATATTCTTGTTAATCCCACACCTATGTTTAAACTATTAAAATAATAGCTAAAATGTGTTATTATAGTCTTAATGTTTTGTGTTGTAGATAACCAGATATTCTAATGTGGCAGCATGTATCAAATCTATTTATGACAATACAAATTTTAAACTAAGGCATGCTCTTCTGATTGTAAGCTGCTCTGTGGAATATCATAAATTAAGGAATAAATAGTGATAATTTATTTCTATGTAAGGCAGTGGTTTTTAACTCTTATTTCTAAATGTTTTGTAATTTTAAATACATGTATCATAGTTGATACTCTCTAAGAAATTGTTTACTTTGCATAAGTCTTCAGGGATCGATATCTGTATCACAGAAAGACAAGCATAACTTTATTATTATCAGTTACAGGAAATCTGTGAAGGAATGAAAACACAGATGGTATGTGTAGATGTTATATGGTATACATAGCATCTCTGAGTGGATGTTCAACATGGGTGAACTTGTAAATCAATATTAAACTAGATACATGGTAGCTTTTAGGAAATACATACTATTTTAAAAAGGAAATTTCCCAGTCAGGATAAGCTAGGACAATCTTTTGTTTGAAAACATTAACACAACTACTTAATCTACACAGTAATATAAAACTTGCAAGCTTTTATTATTATTATTATTATTGCAACTGGGGACTTTTTGATAAAAAATAATAAGAAAAGATGATTTCACAGTATAAATATTTAACAGCCAAGAATAACCAATCTCTCTTTTCGTTCGTTTTTCTACCACTTCTGTCCTACTATACTAGTCAGATTCAACAGTTATTTATGCAAATGGAAGGTAAAGTAAGTTTTAATGGTTTTATATATAAGATTAAAAATATCTCACTTAAATTTTAAAGCAGAGGAAAAAAAAACAGAAACAATAAAATATGGATAAACAATCCTGGCCAAATTCTTGTATTCAAACATTATGAGGCAGGTAGAGGAGGGGAAGAAAAACAGCAGTGGGCAGGAAAGTGTTAGAAAAGAGCACCCACTTTTTTCCAGATCTGACGCAAAGGTAGAGATTTCACAAATATTAAAATCCCAGAAGGAAAAAAAAATCAAATAAAAGAGATTTGATTAAATATTCCACTGAAGGAATGGCTGCCTCATCAGTCTTGACTTCCTAAGAATTCACACAGAAAAGATGTCCGAACTATGCAAAAATAATCAATGACTACTGTTACTGTGTTAAACACCAATGTTCATCACCTAGGTGATACAAATCAGTAGCAAACAAGGCTTCCTATCTGGTAATGCTCAAGGAATTACTTATATCATTATAATAATGGAATAAAATCAAATCAGTTATGCAGCCAGCTTCACATCACCAGCAGCAACAATAGTCAATATCCATTGCGCTACTTCAGTGCCAACTCATAACGGTCTGATAAGAAACACAGCAATTTTCTGTTTTATTTTTGGAATTCCAAAGCACATCTAGATCTTACTAGAATAAAATAGGTTAATAAAATCAAAATTTTGTATGGCAAAAGAAGTTCAGCTCCTGCAGAATTCAGTGTTCCTACTCTCTCAGAAATTTGTTGGAACTTCCGCTAAGAATTATATAAGTTCAATATATCTGTAAAACATAAATTATTTTTAAGGATAATGAAGATTTACAAAGAATATGCCATCCTTTGTGTTTCAGGATGAGCACACATATAATTCTCATAGTATTTTAACTAAAGAAAGTATTTTATTTCTCATGATCTCTAACGATTAAAATACTTTCATAGGCTTTTGCAAAGATTCTAATATACACTTTCTTACCTAAATAGTCTCCATAATAAGGAAATAAGGTTAACACCTCAGGAAAAAAAAAAAAAAAAGAAAGAAAGAAAGTTATTTCTGAGACTTCTTTGGAGTTAAAATGTTCAAGGTTTTACTTGTATTGCTGTTATGCCTACTACCAACTACTACTATATAGGAAATTCCTGTGAGAAACTTTGCTGTGAGATGAAAACAAGTCATTGAAGCATTATAAATTTCTTGCCGTCGCTGGTGATTCCACTGATCTGATCATCTATTGTAATTCATTGGGATGTTTACTAAGATTGCATTAATGATGCATTGCTGATGATACCAAACTGGGAGGAGGAGCTCATAGCCCTGAGGGCTGTGCTGCTATCCAGAGGGACCTAGACAGATTGGACAACTGGGTGGTGAGAAATCTCCTGAAGTTCAACAAGGGATCCTGGGGTGCATTAAGAAGAGCGTCCCCAGCAGGTTGAGGGAGGTGATTGTCCCCCTCTACATAGCCTTGGTGAGGCCACAGTGAGGCCACATCTGGAGTACTGTGTCCAGTTCTGGGCTCCCCAGTACAAGAGGGATGTGGAGCTGCTGGAGAGAGTCCAGCACGGGGCTATGAGGATGATCAGGGGCCTGGGGCATCTGCCATATGAGCAAAGGCTGAGAGAGCTGGGCTTGTTCAGCCTGGAGAAGAGAAGGCTGAGGGGGGACCTGATCAGTGTGTACAAATACCTCAAGGGAGGGAGGCAGGAGGAGGGGCTGGCCTCTTTTCAGTGGAGGCGACTGATAGGACTAGAGGAAATGGCCATAAACTGAAGCACCAAAAGTTCCACAGGAACTTAAGAAAAAATTGCTTGACAGTGAGGGTGACAGAGTACTGGAACAGATTGCCAAGAGAGGTTGTGGAGTCTCTTTCTTTGCAGATCTTTAAAACCCGCGTGGATGCAGTCCTGTGCAATGTGCTCTAGGTGACCCTGCGTGAGCAGGGGGGTTGGACTAGATGACCTCTGGAGGTCCCTTACAACCTTAAGCATTGTATGGTTCTATGATTCTATGATTCTAATAGCAACAGCACTGTAAGTAAAACCTACAACTGAAGTGTCATTGCTATCTGACAGTTCACCAGCAGAGACCATAAAGTTAACTTGAGCCTTTTGAGATATACGTCTTTTTTCCTTCATCTACTCCTTTTCTCTTTTTCTTTTTTTCTTTTTCCTTTTTCCTTTTTTTGTCTGTTTTCTTTTTTCCTTTTGAGATATACGTCTTTTTTCCTTCATCTACTCCTTTTCTCTTTTTCTTTTTTTCTTTTTCCTTTTTCCTTTTTTTGTCTGTTTTCTTTTTTCCTTTTTTCTTTTTTTTTCTTTTTTTTTCTCTTTTTAGCAGTTACCTCTTTTTTTATATATATATATATATAGTGTAGGAATCTGAAAAAAAGCCAGAGCAAGTATTAATAATGTGAATGCTTAATCCTCAAACATGGCGTAGTTTAACACCCCAAAGAGCAGAGGAAGAGTATACTTGCTCTATCTGTGTTTGCATATTTAATTCCTTTGTTTTAATGGATGAAGTCTGTACAATGTAGTGCTTAACAAATGCTTGTTACTTAAAGCTGCCAGCATTCTAGCTATTTTGTGTAATACCAGTGTTTAGAAAAAAAGGGAAGCAGATCACCCCAGTGTTCTGAACATCTCCCTATTAAGAAATTCATAAACAAATATGAAGTGTAAGAAAAAAAAATGTCTGTAATCTCAACAGGAGGAAGATATATATTTTCAAATAAAGTAGCTTGAATTTAATTAATTTTAATTAATTATAATTTATTTTGTATTAGGAGATTTTTTGTTACACAGTTCAGATAATATAGCTGACAGCTCTGCATTCCTGATCCAAATGGGTTGAACCAATAGTCTGAATTGAAGCCTGTTGGAGTTCCTTAATGAATGTTACATTTAAGTACAAACTATTTTCTTTCTTTGAACACTGCTAATATTTATAAGATGAGCATACCAGGTGCATATCTGCCAGTCACTGTAGCAGCCTTCCAGGGAATGCTACTAGCTACTAGCCTCCAACTAGACTCTACACAACTGATCACAACCCTCTGAGCTCTGCCATCCAACCAGTTCTCAGTCCTACTCACTGTCCACTCATCTAATCCACACTTCCTGAGTTAACCTAAGAGGATGTTATGGCAGACGGTATCCAAAGCATTGCTGAAATCAGGTTGACAACATCCACTGCTTGATATAAAGTTTCCTTCTCTATACATATTTCTGAAAACTGTATATTCTTACCCATAAAGTTCCCTGCATTGCATATCAGAGAAAATCTTTCTGATTTTACAATAAAATTGCAGTTAGTGTCTTATGGGTAGATTCTGTAAAGAAAATAGAGTATCAAGTTTGGCTTGACATACAGTGAACAGAGATTTCCTACTTCAGTCACTTTGAGAGACACATCTATTTCTCTGTATTGTTTGATACATACAGAATATCTATGTCCTTCCAAATAACTTTTGGTGAATGACATAGAAAAATGTTTTCAGAATAGCAAAGTAGTAGTGCATAGGAGTAGTAGAGAAGTATGGGAACATCTTTTGCACTTTTGCTATTACAGTTATAACTCAAGAGATAAAAAGGAAAACAGTGAAAGCTATTGTCCACCTAGAAAAATCAGCAGAAAGGGGAGGATAAATCTCTTCATAAGACTTTTTTTTTTTTAAACATTATATCTGTATACATATAGTTTAAACACTAAACATTTTTACTAGCTGTCAAAAATAAGGAAAAATATTTATTTTTCTAAGTGCTTAATATTTACCAACAATAAAAGTATGTAGGACGAGCAGACCTGGGTATGAAATATTAAATATTTTGAAAGATGAACAATACTGGAATTTAGATTGAAGACCAGGTTAGGATAATAGATAGCAAAATTCAATGCATTCAATTCTAATATGCTTAGCAACAGCTATTCTGATATACTCCAGCATACTACAACTGTAATCAGTAACTAAATCTGAATTGAAAAGCCTAAGACTTTAATGAATTAAACCTTTTTTCTAAAAGTCAATAAAAAGGTACCATCCCAAGTCAAGTCATACCAAAACAGCTCGAATTTGATTGTGAACTGAAAGTAAAAAGTATCACAGTGGAGGCAGTGTCTCTAGGAGGAAAGTCAATGGACTATTAAACAGAAGATCAGCTCTCTCAGATTCTACTTCACTACTATTACATTTCCGTAGTGAGCCAATATGTGGTAGAAGGACCCTTAATCTTTTCATTTTCTGGCAGAGAATTTCCATGTTTTTAGCATAGCTATTTATAATATGTGATGATCTCCCCATTAAAATTTCCAGATAAAAATCTATGCTTTCCCAGCATAGTGCCTCCATTAGTGCATCTAACTGCCCAGTGAACTCAGAAGACTTGATGTTTTTCCATTACTGGCTGCTGAAGGCTTCATTATTTAATATTGGCCTATTTGATGCGTCATACTTAGTCAGAATAAAATAAATAAATAAATAAATAAATAAACTCTCTAGTCTGTCTTTCCATGGGTCATAATTCCAATGGAACAATTCATAAACAGGTACAGGTAAATAACATAATCTTAATAGTTAGAGACCTCTAGGCCATATGTATTTTCTAACTAACACTGAAGTACAGTCGATTTGGTTTTGTTTTGCTTCATCTTCCCAGTCCAATGAAAGACTCTCTCTGGTACCTTCATGTCTCTTTTTACTGTGGAGTCCATAACTGGACCCAGAATTCCAGAAGTGTCTACACTAGGGCTGGGCAGAGGGTGAGGATCACCTCCCTTTATTTATTTATTTATTAAGCTAAGTAGCTATGTAAGCTACTTTTTCATAAATACTTTTTTTGTGGGTGTCTGTGTAAGCCACCAGACAAGTCATAGAAAACACAAGGAAGAAAAAAAAAAAAAAAGAAAAAGAAATACTACCTATCATCCTAAGAATATATATTTTTAAGGGCAGTCTGTCACATTAATGAAGCTTAACTTAGCACCACTTTTCAAATTTATCACAACTTATGATGTACAAAGAGAACAGTACTTTCCTAAAATTCTGGAAAGTTGAACACTTATTTGTAAATGAAGGGGTAGGAATGTATCTTCTCAGGGAAGAAATCACTCTAGGAGGAAATCCTCAATAAAACTCATGTTAGGTTTGGCCAATTACCACCAAATAATATGCCCAGAAAAGACCTTAAGTTCAAGTATTTCTCCGTATTAGCTATGGTGCCTGGTGTTCAAATAGTAAAGATCTCTCCTGATGCTTTACTCCTGCCAGCTCTTCTGACTGACTTTCTCCTTTGATTTTAGTTGTAAATCAGTGAAGGTCCCTGACATTCTGAAACCAAAAGCATCAACAAACTTTATAAAGATAATGCAAGCATTTTGATTTTTCTTTTGGAAGAAATGTGGCCTTTGCCTCAGAAAACTGCAAGGAATGATGAAAAAGAAATAAAGCTTTCCAACTACCTATTAATAAAGTTCAGGAAAAGTAAACTATGCTCAAGTTAAACCTCAGTGTCTATACACTTCATTTTATTGCTTCACATTTTACAACCCAATAAAATATGTTTTTTCCAAAACACAGCTATGTCTTACTACTTATTTAGCATTTAAAGAAAAATTCTTTACATTCTAAACTTCTTTAATTATTTAATGGTGATTTCCTAACATCACTGATGTCTGTTTCTCATAGATCAACATTATCTAAGAGAAGTACTAATTCAATATACATGCCAAATATGGGATATTAAGACATACAAAATTATTATTTTATTATTAGCATTATTATATTAAAATACAGTCCAAATATAATACAATCCAAACATAATCAATGTTAATAAATATAGAAAATACTACATGACATAGTTTGCCATAAATTTCATCAACAGGTGTATTTATTTGGTCTTTATATTTAGGTTTTTCCTCCATTATGTCAAAAGTAAATCCAGAAAATATAGATAAAGAACTCTACTTGGAAGCTTATCAGTAGAGAAATATTCAATTATAAGAAATGATTTGTGTTGCCATTTTCCCTGAGGATTACAAAGGAGTGGTAAATCTAAGCAAATAGTCATTAAGCACATCTCTGCTCTACACAAAGATACAAAGACGTGACTGACTGTGCCAGAGAACAAAGAAGGCTTTCTCATTCCTTCCAGATGTTGCAATAAATCTTGCAATCTCAGACAGAAACCTCTCTTTCTGTGACTATAGATTTCAGTTTGAGATTCATGAACACAGAATTGCAGCCTGAGGACCTTACATGCATGATGATAGCCACAAGAGACAGTGATATGTCAAGTATTTACATTTCCAGATTTAAACAAGACTTTTTTTTTTTTCCACTCAGTAGTGGACTCTCCTCTGTGCTTTATATCTATTTTTTAATAGTTTGTTCAATACAATTTAATGATAAAAGATATATTAAAAAACAGAAACAGCAGAAATACCTGCAGGAAACAAAGAGCTTGTGAATTTAAAAAAATATATATATGTTCCACTGAATGATTCTTTCTTGAGTTATAGCCTATCAAAGGCAAAAACAAAATCAATTCAAGACTGTGTCAACCAATAGATTTAATGGTGTCAACTGATAAATTTGATACATGAAAAAAATCTGCTCCAGACTTTTTTTTTTTTAAATCAATCACTACTTTGGTTTCTATATATTTTTATACACCCTGTGCTTGGTGCATATGTACAGTAGGCTTTAAAGATTTTAAATAAGAAAGTTAGTTCTCCCTGCCAGTATACCTTTCAGCCACCATATTTCAGCCACTTATCTGTACCACTGCCATTTGTTAGATATAAAAACATTATTATCCAACACATGGGAAATAAAGAGCAACATTACACAGCCAACTTGAAAAATAATATCAAAACCATCACTGACCAAAAAGTGTCTATAGGCATCTCATTTTTCCACAAGGAACTCAGGACAGTCCAAGAAAATTCAGTCACAGTTAATTTTTGTGGACATTTCCTTCTGCATTACACAGTCAACTTTGTGGGAAAAAAAAAAAAAAAAAAAAAAAAAAAAANAAGCAAAGAGGTCAGCAGCCTTGTAGTTGCTATACTGATGCTCTGTGGCTTCAATTCTAGATAAATAGAATAGAATATTATAGAATAAATACCTGCCTAGGAAGATAACCTAGGTCTAGCATTCACGTTAGTATGAAATATGAATCACACTGTGTAGGGCATGAAGGGACTACAACAGGAAAAAAAGGAGTATTGTGACAAGAACACAAGTTTTTCAGATAGGAAATGAATAATCAAAATATTCTTGAAAAATCAAAAATATTCTTTCAACAGTAATCTGACAGACAAGATTATGCCTTCAGCTAAAGATTTATTTGTTTGGGATTTTAACAACATCCTGATTTAAACTTTGGAATTACATCAGAATAACTAACTTGTAATCCTGTAAGTAATTGGAAGGTTATGAAATCCAAAATAATGTAATCTAACATTATTTACGATTTAACATTAACTTTCAAATGTAATTTAAATTCCATTCCATAGGATATTAGTACTGAAGACACTCACATACAGACCTTAGGAAGAAGGAATTTGAAGAATATAAAGTTTAATATTTTTAATCTCTCTCCTACAATAGCACAATAGTTCAATCTGTCTTGCATTTAGTATTTTATTCTCTCCATTTATTTCATATGCCAAACAAGGCTTAGGATTGCAGAGAAAAGAATATGAAAGAAGCTACAATTTATTACTGCCAAATAATAAACAAGTGTAGAGCACTTAGGCACATTTTTTCTTTGGAACGGAATCAAAGGATCTGACAGGTCTTGTCTCCTAAATATTAAGAAAGGGGTACAGTGGATGCAGGAATCAAATATTTGGTAATGCAATTAATTCTCAGAATAGCTGACACACAATTTCTAGAACATCTTGCAGCACAAGATCTTTCATTTTCCTTAAACTTGTGAAGTTAACTGTGCCTGGGGGATTCCTAGCTTGTAATGCAGTAATAAGTAATTGTTTAGTATTTCCTTTGAAGTACACATTTGCTGCCACACTATTTTACTAAACACATCTCATCAGCAGATTCGGAAAATTCTTTTCGCTAAAGGGATAATTATAAAGCTGTCTCTATAACAAGCTATCCTCTTTGAAGCTTTAAATCAGAAACCAAGGCTCTGCTTCTGTAATGAGTATTTCTTTTCATTTCTATGAATCTTTTCACCCTCCGGAACCCTAAGTGCACCCTTTTTTCATCAAATCCTTCAATTCAGTTACAGTGCCTCATGCTAGTCACTGAATTATTTTTTCACTATCTATTTGAAATGTAACTGTTATTTCTCAGCTGTTAGATAAGAAATCACAGTTTTGCAAATATCCTTTTACTGTTAACAAAATGACTAATTTGTAACACTTTAATCAACAAATTCAAAGCTTTTTATCTTCCATAAAATAATTTAATTTCTAAATTAAAGTGATTACCATTTCAAATCATAAATGTAAACATGTATAAAATAATTAACATTTAAAAAAAAATCAAGGCATACTCTAAGGAATTATAAGGAAGTAAAGTAGCTATTGCTTCTGTTAATGCTTCTAGAAGAACATCTAAATTTCATTAATACTCTAACTCAAGATAGCTTAAAAATATCAGGGTTGCAATAGATTTATTCTGTTCCCCCCAGGTAACTATAAAAGGCTATTTCCTTGAAGGACAGCAAAACTGAATTTTAATAGAATTCTCTGCCACACAGTGCAGAATGTGTATGCAGGATTACCTCAGTATCTGTATCATTAGTACAATCACTGGGAACCCTGACATTAAGAACTCAAACTTCTGAAGTATCCTGGTTAACACCATAAACTACTGCCTCCTTGTCAGGAAAAGAATGAAACTTGGAGAAAGCACAGCAATAAATTAAGAAATGAAATTATGAAACAAAAATAGATTTAAAATAAAATAAATTGGATATATATTATTATTACTAGTAGCATACATTTCCAGTTTTGCACCTCACAGTTTTCATGAGTCATTTATTGGGAGTTTACTTTTAAAATTTGTAGATTTAAAACTGATCTCTTCCTTTATCTTCCTTGGATTTTTTTATTCATGCTTCTTATCGAATCACACTGCCCACTCAGACCTTGATTAAAATGGATTGAAGACACCTAGATTCAACTCCTTGTGCTAATTTCTTTAGCTGCAGGGTATCAAACCTGGAAAATATATACTTGCCCTTAAGGGCAATAAAAGAATGCCCTCAATATCAGTCACGTCAAATTTGCTGATATAGGAGGTATTTTTCATTTTCACTGAAAAAAAAAAAGCTTCAGTAAGCCTTGGATATATCATGATGAAGAATTGGATCTTTTTTTTAAGATTTTTTTTTTTTGAGTTCCAGATAGCTCTTGAACTACAAGTGCCATAGTTGCAATTTTTCCCTTACCCTATTAATCTCTTCCAATTTTCTCTAGAAGGGGAAAATTGTACATTTTTCAATTGTATTAGCTTAATCAAATTAGCTTAACACGATTCAAAAAGCTTTATCAAAAAGTAAGCTGAAGGATTCTGATGATATCAGGCTCTTTCCCTGATTACAGCTGGCCATTTAACTTGGCCTTTACACATTGGTCAGGCTCATTACAGGAGTTTTTTCAAAGGAAACAATTTAGTGTAATTGAAAATACACCATTCTTTCCTTTAATAGTTCTTTGTCTTATCACTGGATTCAGAAAATCTTGTGAGGATACTAAATTAGCATTCATGACCACAAAGATAAGAAGATGAAAATTCAAATACACTGTAGTTCACCTTAGAGTCACAAGACCTACATCTTGAAAAAAAAAAACAGTTACTGGACACTTTTTTATGATTGAGGAAAACAAAAAACAAACCATAAATATATGTACTGAATACATGAATGTATCCAACAGGTCTACGGTTGTGCAAATACGAAGAATTATTTGGGGAAAATTGGCTACACACTTACAAATCTGATATTCTTTATTCTTTCATTTACACACTCAAATTTTAAATTAATTGTAATTTCAGCATTGTTATGTAATTGTCAAAATGGTTGGTTTCAAAATGAATTTTCTAGAGAAATCTGTGCATAGAATGCAGTACATATTCTTTCTATTGTGCAGAATGTGTAAATGGAATAAATTTACAGTTATATATTTACACAAAATCTGCATGGATCTATTCTCATTACCTGTGGAAAGGAAATACCTCAGCTTTAAAAAAATACATATCTTTATTCATAAAACATCTCTCTCTTTGTGAATCAAATCAAAATTTCTCCCCTCATTCTCCCCCTCGGCCCCCCCAAAAAAACAAACAAACAAACAAAAACTCTCATAATCCTTCATAAATCTATCTAAATCTTTCTTGACCGTACAATAAATCTCTATATTCTTGCCTTGAGTATTTAATTGTACTCTAAATTTTATTACAGCTACTTTCCAGGTGCTGAGAAATATTGTGTTTCACTGTGCAGAGGATCTAAGCTATATTATATCCAGAGAAGAGTAGAAAATTTAAAAACTTGTAAGAAATAAACATGAGATATAAGAGTGGAAAAAGGAAAGCTGCACATGCTTTGTATTCATAGAACTATATTCCACTCTCCTTGTCTGCCTGCAAAATATATTAGATACAAGCTGTGATTTTCTGAGGAAACACTTAAACATTGACCTTAGGTATAGCATTCTCCAAGTACCACAGTGCTTCACGGCACCTGCTGTATCCTGCTACTGAAGTTAGCATTAAAGAACGAAATTAATACTCAGAAGGAAAAAATACACTCATTTTAACACAAGATGAAAGCAGATAGCTGAATCAGATGATAAACAAAACCAATTACCAAGGAAAACTTTATGCTAATGAAGCAGCACTGCCTGTTAGGTCATCTTAATTATGCATGCTAAGTTCTGACTTGAGGCACGGAATGATGTGGAAAATTAATAGTTGCATAGTAGAAGATTTATGATCCTATACCATTCAATTCATGCTATATTTTGTCTGAATCATGGTTGTCATTATATTTAAATAAAAGGCTATTTTTTTTACTCCTTTTCCCTTTCTGAGTGCAAGTATACCAAAGTCAGCTTTTATGAAATTAGTCTAAGCATGACTTTTCTGTTTTACAGTGTTAGTATGTTCCTGTTAATATGGGATAGATTAGTATAACACTAATTAGTAAATGCAACATTAGATAATGTTACAATTTGACAAAGTACTCGGCAATCATTATTACACAGTTTTTACATCCTACAGGAAAACCCAATTTCTTTTTTTTTTCCCAAACCAAAAAAACCTACATTTTAAATTAGATTTCTTCTGAACAACTAAAAGCTAGTTATACAGCTAGTTATATGATTAAACATTTTGATTTGGTTCTGTCTTTTTTAGTTTCTTATTAATTCCTTCAAAATTAATATTTTGAATTAATGAAAAATAAATGTTTTCAATGTTGAAACATCTTGCTAAAGAAACTCTAAGTTACAAATGTTTTCAAATTCAGAATTTAACTTAAAGTTAGAGAAAGTGACAGTAATTCATATACCACATTCCAGAGAATTGTGTAAAGATCCTCAATTTAGTTTAGAAATGGTCTAGCAATAATAACAAAAAGATACCTGCATTTCAAACTAGTTTCAGGATCTCTAATTCTGCTATCTTTGCTGTCTTCAGCACACAAATATTTTCAGTAAAAAACATCAGGAAAGCCACATGTATGGATATACAAAAGGAATGGATTTTCATGACATACAACTCCAAATATTGTTTGGAG
The DNA here is from genome assembly GCA_013398315.1 of Nothoprocta pentlandii. Classification (NCBI taxonomy): domain Eukaryota; kingdom Metazoa; phylum Chordata; class Aves; order Tinamiformes; family Tinamidae; genus Nothoprocta; species Nothoprocta pentlandii. The sequence continues at coordinate 47,599 of VZSG01000851.1, forward strand.
TTAACTTCAAAAACTTTCAGTGTTTCATTGCCTTTTAATTTGAATGGCATCTGTACTCTAACATATTAGAGTATTTGAACTCTTACGTGTTACAGAGAGAGGCAGTCAAGTAGAGAAGAGCAGATATAGATTGCAATTGATATATTAGGAGGATAAGCATTTTTATTTTCCTTAAATATATAAATAAATATGAAAGAACCCTCAAAGTACAAATGGAATCTGTTAAGATCTATCAGTCATAACAAAAATCTTTTAATAAAAAGTAGAACATACTTTCCTGATTCTTGCTCAGAACACGTATCTACTATAATAAAATTATATTCACACAACTTTATTTAAAAATCACCAATTTATTTAGGCTTTACTAGAAATCACATCTATTTGATGCCTACAAATACTTCTATAAGCAAACCTTTTATTGTAAGAACACTCTAAAAACAAAACTCTTGCATATACTCTCATGTGTATACTCTTACACATGTGTACGTCCAAAACCAAAAATATTGGAAGATTCCTAGAATATTCCTAAGTCACAGAATGAGCAAAGCCAGTGTTGATATTAATCTCTTGTACCACAGAATGGGTTTCATTTCTTTGTTAAAGAAATATTCTATCAAAGAATGGAGAAATTGACTATAGTACCATTCATTAAATAATTTAAATTTATTATCCAAAGTCCATGCAAATAAAGCTCAGAAACCCTGAACGGAGAAAAGGAGACTAAGGAGAGTAAAATATATTGAATAATTAATTTGTTGTCAGTAGTCTTCACAAATATGCTTGTCCTTCCCACCTTTCCTGAGCAGCATCCTAGAAACAAGAAATGCCCCAACTGAAGTCAACGGGACACATACTTTGAAATTTGACTTGGAATCTTTCAAAGAAACAAGATGAAATTTCTTATTCATTTGTAACCAAGTTGAGACTAAAAAACAAAAAAAAATCAGAAAGAAAATAGGAAATGTTATAAAGGAGTTACCTAAGTGAATAAGAAAAATATTAAGAAAAGAGATTAAGTAATTTATCTTGATTTTTATAGGATTGACCTAGCCCCACAGAGTGTTTTCACTAACAATGTATAGTTATTGGAAATATGGTTTAGATGAATAATATTTTTTAAAACACTGTAGCATTATCATTTGAAAAAAACACATAACATAAAATTTTGAAATAAAGTTTAAAAGTTTTAGCCTAGAATATTAGCACAAACACCACAGCTATTCTGACTATTAATCAGACTAAGATTTCGTCTCAATGAAATACAGTGACAGGAAAGAGAACTTAAAGGTTTTTTTAGCTTCCCAAGCATATACAAAAAAAAAAAAAAAAAAAAAAGATACCAAAAATTGATATTCATACCGTCATAAATCCATCCAGCAAACCTGAATCAGGTTTAGGAGGTGCCTGTAATCGCTCCATAGACCACTTTTCAATGATGGATGACACCTGAGTATTTTCCGTATTTAGAATTCGGAATCCAGTCATATTAACACCACTATACCGATAGGGTTCCACATCTAAGGCAAATAAGTCCTAGAAAAAAAAGAAAAAGAAAAGATCATCATATAAAAATTACCTAATATATCACAATTCATATTTCCATTGTTTGACCATCTCCCTAGACATCTGCACTGAGCCTTGTCATGAACAACTATATGTGCTGAAAAAACACAGTATATCTGTTGCCTCATTCTGTAAGCAAAAAAACTCAACTTACTTTACAATGAGAATGAGAAAATCATTCACAGAAATGAGAATGATGATGAATGTGAACGATGAGAAAATCATTCACAGAAAGAGAAAATATTCAATTTCCTTTAAAAAAAATAAGAAATGCAAAGTCCAGTTGCACAAATGTATCATTTAGAAATGATCAAGCTTAAATATTACTATTAATTACTAATAAGGTTAGTATTAGATTCCTGTCTGGCTTATCAGATACTGTCTTGAAGAGATAAACAGGTTTAATTGTAAGCAGAAGCATTCTTTAAATGTATCTCCTATACTTACAAAAAATATTTATTTTTATTAGTCTTTTTCTCCAGAAGAATAACATTTGCAATTCAATATATTTTCAAAATATGTATTATGCATATGTATACATCTACACATGCATGCACACAAACACAAGTGATTTAAGAGAGGAAATCCAAATTTTAGATCAAGCAAATACACTTATCATCCTAAGCCTTCAGCAGACTTCTGGGAAAAAAGACAGAACTAAAGCTTGACATTAGGAAATTCAGGAGTAAGGTCAAATTTAAACATGATGGAACCTCAAATTAGCTGATGAACAGAACAATCGTGACTCATTAAGGTAAGCTAAGTGCATCATAAAAAATTGTTGAAAGCTATCCATGAAGAAACAATCTAAATCATGATTTCTATAAAAAAAATAAAATTTTGTTGTTGAAGGAAAGGCTGAACATAACTAGAACTACTTTAAAACATGGTTTATGGTTCCCATCCAGCATCTTTCTCTTTAAGCTTATAATACAGTTATTATTCTTAGAAAAATAAATAAATTAATAAATAAATAATCAGAGCCTCGGATGTAGCTGTCTAATATATATACATTAGCACTTCAATAAATATGCACAACACTATTACATGTGCATAGCACATAGGACAGTATATTAATGAGCTACTGCATTAGACCTTGAATTAATGCAAATGCAAAGAAAACTGCTGTAAACACTGTTACTGGAAAATATATTTGACAGGACCCCCACCATGTAGGTATAAAGCAATAAATAAATCAAACAACTAAATTCTGATGCATATTCCAAAGATACATTGAGAAACCAAAATCCAGGATCTATTTGTAGATGTTGAATTATCTGTGATTTCTCCAAGTCAAAATAATTGTGCCTCTTCGTAAATAGTTAATATTTTAATAAGGAAATAAATATGACAGAAAACTTGATTTTTAACATGGCTTTAAAAAAGGAAAAATAAAATGCAAAACAGACAATACTCAAAGTTCCAGAAAGAACTCTAACAAGCAATTTCATCAATAAAAAAATGAATTTTTTTTCATTTTTTCTCTCTTGCTGCAGAGCAGTCCCGCAGAGAGGGAACTCGGTGTCGTGGTGGATGACAAGATGACCATGAGGCAGCAGTGTGCCCCGGTGACCAAGAAGGCCAATGGCATCCTGGGATGCATTAAGAAGAGCGTCTCCAGCAGGTCCAGGGAGGTGATCGTACCCCTATACACAGCCCTGGTGAGGCCACATCCAGAGTCTGTGTCCAGTTCTGGGCTCCCTGGTACAAGAGGGATGTGGAGCTGCTGGAGAGAGTCCAGCGCAGGGCTACGAGGATCATCAGGGGCCTGGAACATCTGCCATATGAGCAAAGGCTGAGGGAGCTGGGCCTGTTCATCCTGAAGAAAAGGCTGAGGGGGGACCTGATCAGTCTGTATAAATACCTCAAGGGAGGGAGGCAGGAGGTGGGGGCCGGCCTCTTTTCAGTGGTGGCCAGCGATAGTACTAGAGGAAATGGCCACAAGCTGAAGCACCAAAAGTTCCACAGGAAGTTAAGGAAAAATTGCTTAATAGTGAGGGTGACAGAGCACTGGAACAGGCTGCGCAGGGAGGTTGTGGAGTCTCTTTCTTTGGTGATCTTTAAAATCCACTTGGATGCAGCCCTGTGTCACGTGCTCTAGGTGACCCTGCGTGTGCAGGGGGTTGGACTAGATGACCTCTGAGGTCCCTTCCAACCTTAAGCATTCTATGATTCTATGAAAATTTACCAATTAAAATTTTTATGTCTAGAATCCATTTTGAAAGACTAATGAGGAAAATTCTCTAACATGTAATCCCAGTATCTTTCAAATTCAGAAATGGTAGCAGAACTAAAAGAAGATAAATACTTGTTTGGGGTATTTTTCTCTTGAAGTTCTAATGAACTTTAATTTTTATTTTTTTTTCCTATTAAATGCTCTACTGTCAGGTTAGTGCTTTTTATGAACTTCTGTTTCCTGATTCTTATCCTTTTACCACAAAGTCCCTAAATTGTCAATTTTACCACAAAGATAAAATTTAGGAAGAATTTAAAGATGTATGTTATTTTAAATATGTCTTTTTAAGCATAATTTTACCAAGGCACATCTACCTGATACTTGAAATTATATGTATTTTAAGGATGTTACTGAATTACAATTTAAACAGGCATTTTTCAATACAATGGCAAGCTGAGAAATGCACATAACCTTTGTTTCTAGTGTATTCTTTTACAAATTTTTAAAGTGTTTCTTAGTTATCATGTTGCGAAGTAAATTTTAACTATGATGTTTCCAGAAGTGATCAAATGCATTCTTGGTGACTCATACAGTGGAAACTAAAGAATATCACGTAATTCATAGCCTAGCAAACTCGAGTTGAATAAAAGAATACTAACCTTCACATCAAATCATTCAGGAATCATGTGATAGTGAAGACTTACATAATGAAACTGTGGATGACTTTGGGATAGATGAGTAAGATTAAAATATCATAATCTTTGCATACAAATAGCAAAAAGAGGAAAAGGCCTATTTTTGTAAGAGAAAGAAATTATAAATTTTCCATTTGGCCATGTCTGAAAGTTAAGTATTGCTACAAAGCCAGTAGTTTTCTCCAGTTTGAAGGATTTCAGGGCACAACGCTGAACAATAATTAAGCTTTCCTTATGACTTTTCACTGAGTATAATAAAATTCAACAGAAAAAAATCCCATCCTCTCACCCTATTCCAGAGAGACCTATTTCACTTTGTCAAGTAATATAATTAACAAAACCAAGGGCTTTGGTATGTCAGTATGTTTTTATAAGCCACTTACCAGTGTGGTAAAGATGTAGTGATAGTATTCTGTCATCATTCCCATAGCCAAAGCCTGAAAAAGAACAAACAAAAGATTAATGTTTCTGAGTTCATATATTACATTTTTTATCACATTACATGAGAAATGAAATGCTGCAGAAGAACACTACTGGGAACAGACTATAGGTTTGGAGTTATACTAGAATTAGGTCAAGTAAATAATTTCTTAGCAGTTAGAGCAGATTACTGACTATTATAAGAACTTATGAACCAGATCTTTTGATAGAAAGAATATTATTTGACTGTTCAGTGCAGTAAATGTGAAAGAGGCTTACAGTTTTACATACTAATGGATGCATTCATTTGCCACACAAAATTTGAGATGACAGCATTTTCATTCAGTTTTCATTTAAAATAAGGATCCAAGGTTATCTTTGAACCATGCCTATCCAACCATGAAAGAAAATTTGATTCAAATTCTGAATAGCAAAATATATGTTGTACAGGAAAAATAACAAATATTCCTATTATTATTCATTAAACTATGACATCTATCAACTACCTGCATCTGTCTTGCTAGTTAAATATTCTCTTCTGATATTAGCTTCTGATTAACAATACATTTTAAAATTTCTATACTGTTTTTTCAATGGAATAAGAATGATTATTTGTAGTCACAATTTTAAAGCCATGAGCTGAGAATGTGTCATCATTCCTATTCACTAAGACTGAATAGACTTTCATCTAAGAAGTATGTACCATGGTATCTTTTTACTCTGCACAACACCTGTTATCCTAATATGATTTATTTAGTCATTTAGTATTTACAGATTTTGTACCATTGTAAAGCTACAGTGCTTTCTTTCCCATTTACCTCTAGTCATAACTCTTTGTTCACAATGTTATTGCATACTGTGAAAGAAAAGCTTCCTTTCACCTAAAAAAATATTATTTAAATGCAGTACCTCAGTGGACTTAGTGTAACAGCTATATACTTCCACAATTACATACTTTTCACTTGCATCGTTAAGATGCTGAAATAAATTTCTACATTTGGTGCCATAGGCTAAACAAACTAAATACAGTATCTTATGCAAAGTGAAGAGCAAATATCACTGCCAGAAGTTTGAAATTTCTAAGAATTAATAAAAGCATAAAGAAACTAATAAGAGTGTATTTACTAGTGTTTGTTTAGCATTTTAATTGTTCCCACAACAATAAATAGAAGTGCCTTTAATTAGAGGAATTTCTTTTCAAATCTGAAAGAATGGATTTATTTTCAATTTCAGACCAAGAGGGTATAGCATGATGTTAAACATAATATAAATATGATTCAAAATCAGTAAATGCATTAGCAGTGTAGAATACAGTTTTTCTTTATTTCTCATATCACAAGACATAGTGCAGTAAAAAAAAGAGAAAAGTGGTTTCCAAAAAATGAGAAATTATCACACTCTGGAGACAGTTCATTAAAGGTTGTCTTTCTTTTTGCATACTTCAGGCTTGCAGTAAGCTTTCTATGAGCTGTATACCACTTTAATCTCTAGCCACCTTCTGTGATGATAGCTTTGGACGACACCAATGGAATCTTCTTCTTTAGTATACAGATAGTAAGTATTTGGGATTTTGCCATATTTTACCTATTCAACATGAAAACTATAGAGGACGCACCTTTGCAGAACACCTAATTGGAGATATTCAGCTACTCTCCACACCTATTATTGGTGCAAGAAGAATATGACTCTAAAAATATCTATTAGTTGGACCATCTTAATGTGGTCATCTGATAAAGAAATTAATTTGCAAAGGCATTCAAGTGACCTACCAAATCAGAATAATACTATACTCACTATTGTTAAAAGATACCATTCATATCTCAATTATCTGAATACAAACACATCATGTAGAAAATTCAATTAAAAAAAAAAGAAAAAAATCATTATATAAAATTACGCTAAACGAGCATTTTAATACTTAACATCAATTCTCCAAAGTATTAAGCTACAAAAGCTGTAACACTGACATTTTTCATCAGATAAAATGTATAGGGAAATACTTTTTCCCTTGTACATAGACTGATGAAGCTATGTCTTTCAAAATCATAATGAAAGCAGCTATCATTACAGTCACCAAAAAATTATCACTGAAGTTCTGCAGTGATTTTCAGTTAGGCTTCAGTAAAACTGACAAACAATTCCCTTGCATGTATAAGACCATTAAGGTTAGATATTACTTTTATTTATTAGCGATTTAGAAGACTAAGCTCTGTCAAGTAAAATGAGGATTACCTGTTTCAGGATGCCTGCTGCCATTTCGTGGCTGCAGTCAAAGATTACATGGAACTCCTTGCCTCTTTTCATCTCCTTTAGCAATGGCTTTGCATCTTTTGTGTCAGCTGGGAGCTGACGAATTTTTAATCTCAGGTTGTACCGTGATGGAGCCTTGATGAGCTCTTGTAATCGAATAAGGCCTTAAAGAAAATACAGGACAAAAGAAAATTATTAAAACTTAATTCTGACCTTGCAAAATAGATTTCTCACTCTTCCTACTACAGTAGGACTGATAAATAGAAATGTTATATAGAGGCACACACACAAATATATGCATATATATATGCATATACACACATATATATATATATACACAGACATATCTGTTCTCCCATACTTTCCTATCACAGGTCTTTTCTTCTTCTTAATATTAACAGAGAGTAAGCATCCCATTTAGGATAATCTTCAGAAATTAAGACAAATATTCATTGAACTGTATCATGGAACTATGACATTTCTCTTCAAAGAATGTATGTAACTATTTTAATTTAATTAACCCAGATTAATAATTGTAAACAGGCTTCTCATACTTAATCTATCAGATTTACATACACAGTTGTAGCTTATTTCAGCACTATAGTACATTCTCATATAATCCAAGACTGCTAAATTAAATTTTCTTCCTTGGTTATACAGTTAACAAAACACAGTGCAGCAGCAGTAAAATAGAATGCATGGTTGACTCATGCCATTGCATTTCTCTTCAGTACTTTATAATTCCACTTCAAATTACATTTACCATGGAATTACATGCAGAAACATTTTTTCTAAAAAAAAAAATGGTTCACATCAGGATGACAGATCACGGTAAAATTTTAATTTTGGAAAAAAAGAAAAGCAGTTTACTCTCAAGAGTTCATATTCTCAGTTCAAATATACTATATGTTCCCAATTCACCCAAGTACCAAAAAAAAAAAAAGGAACTAAGTAACTTCTGCTTAGGATTTCAATTAAAGCAGAATCGAGGCCTAAACGAAGTGCTTCTAACATGTGAAATTGTTCGCTTCATTACATCAAAAATACTAAGGGAGACAACTTTTATTTTTACTTAGTAATTCTGAAAGCTATTCTATGATATCATCATATGGAGTGCCGTGCATTGTTAAAAACCAGATACTTTATTTCTTCCTTGTTACAATTGGATGTCAAAGTTGTCTTGTTTTCAAGAAAATATATTCTTGTAATGTAAAATGAAACTAGACTGTGACGTCAGTAAGAAATTGTGATAATCTTTGACACAGAATTCATTTTCTGACACATAACAGTTTCTGAATGTACAACAGACTTTTAATAAAGTAATACTGAGACAATTTTACTGTTTTATTGTTATGAAGCTTCAAATTTTAAAATAGAACATTTTCAGCAAGAGCAGAACAGCTGAATACATGTTAAAATAAACAGTCTTCTATATCATCATCTTCATCTTCTCTTCCAACCCTGCCCAGATGTACATTTTCCTCGCAACAGCTTTTGCAGAAAGTATCTGGAACTGGAAGTATAACTTATTGTATTATTTTACTTGATTAATTAATCCTATATTAAGACTCTAGGTACATGCACCTGGCAGAAGTCCCCAGTAGGCCTCTGATGCCCAGAGGAGGGGAGAAGGCTGAATGTATCTCTGAAGTCTCACAAGTCTCACAAGTCTCACTCAAAGCATTGAGTACTCTGTACAAATGCCTATTCCTTGAGGGATTTATGTGACCAGAGATTGAAACAGTGGTCTCCATTATAGTAGAGATTTATCATAGTTCTGGAATAGGTAGGTACAAATTCCATGGTAATAACCTTGCTGGGTTGTTAATTTAGGAATATTTTCTTCATCCGCAGGTCTGTGTCATAGATACAAGAACTCATCATAATAATTTGTTAACATCCTTATCACAAACACATTTTTCAAACTGAGGTTTTTTTTTCTGCTATGGTGAAATAATCTTTCAAATTTCCATCTTCTAAAAAATCAACTCCATAGGATCTCCATTTGCAAGTCAAGTACGGCAAAGGACTAAGTCCAATAATCCAATAAGCTAGTAGTGCTCATATTCTCCATTTAAAATTATAATAGCTAAAATAATAATCGTTCTTTCTATATAACAAAACAGCTTGCCAAAGTTAAAATGAAAATAAAATGTTTTAACTCAAGAAAGGATTTGGAAAAAAATGCATTCACAGATTTTTGTAATTACTTGCTAGAAGTCATTGGAAGCTTCAGTCCAAAAAAAAAAAAAAACTCATACATTGTTTTGTTTAGACTATGATATCTGACATGTCTAATTTTAGACCTGTCCCACTTTGCTTCATTTTTTGTTGTTGTCTTGTTTAGGAAAGGAAATAAAGCCAGTACTGAAAATTTCCTTTCCTATGTTTACATTTTGTTTTCATAAGAATTTCTACCAACCTCCATGGTTGCTAGAAGACCAGTAGCTATATTCTGTGAAATACATTTCATTTTTTTTTTTAAAAAAAAAAAAAAAGATTTGAGCATTATGAAGAAAGGTATCATTGATAGGACTGCTATTTAGAATGCTGCTTATGGCAGTAGTTCTCTAAATATCTAAAATATTTAATATTTAATTTGTTACAGCTAATTAGTTTCTACTGCCAAAAGTATTAGTAAACATAGCATGGCTCCTTGTGAATGTTCTCTCAAATCAAGGAACACTACTACATTTACTGGCAATCATCACTAGAGATGCTGAAGGCAGAACAGATATGGAAACAGAACAGATATGGAAACAGAACAGATATGGAAACATGAATAGATCTCATCTCCCCTGGCTAAGACACAGAGAAGTTGTAGCATATGTGACTTCTGACTGAAAAGCAGATGTGAATATAGAAGGGGTGTTTTTTTCTCTTTTAAATGCTTATACATCAACTGCAAATTTCAGATCCCTTTGAGATCATACAGGCAATTGTTTGAAAGTACAACTTTAAAATGAATAAGACTTAGGCTTACACCATAGCCATTAACCACTCTATTAACATAACTGATAATAACATGTCAGCAAGAATATGTAGGATTGTCACAGAACAGTGAGAAGCATTTTGTAATTCTGTGAATTAGATCGCAGAATCAGAGAATCATTAAGGTTGGAAGGGCCCTCTAGAGATCATCTAGTCCAACCTCCTGCTCCAGCAAGGACACCCAGAACCACACCAGTGGCACAGAGTCACATCCAGGTGGGGTTTTGAAGACCTCCAGAGAAGGAGACTCCACATCCTCCCTGGGCAGCCTGATCCAGGGCTCTGTCACTCTCACAGGGAAAAAGTTCTTCTTCACATGCAGATGGAACTTCCTGTGTTTCAAATGATATCCATTGCCCCTTGCCCTATCACTGGCCACCACTGAGAAGAGTTTGGCCCCTTCCTCCCTACATTCACCCTTCAGGTATTTTTACATATTAATCGAATACTCCCTCAACCTTCTCTTCTCCAGGCTAAACAGACCCAGCTCTCTTAGTCTTTCCTCATAAGATAGATGTCCTTAATCCCTTAATCGTCTTTGTCACTCTATGTTGCTCTAGAAGCTCTGTATCCCTCTTATACTGAGGAGCCCAGAACTACACCCGATATTCCAGGTGCGGCCTCACTGAGCTGAGGAGAGGGGCAGGATCCCCTCCCTCCACCTGATGGAAACACTTCTCCTGAGGCAGGCCAGGATGTTATTGGCCTCCTTGGCCATGAGGGCACACTGCTGCCTCATGGCTAACTTGTTGTCAACCAGGACTCCCAGGTCCCTCTCTGCAGAGCTGCTCTCCAGCAGGTCAGCCTCTATTCTGTACTGATTCCTGGGGTTATTCCTCCCCAGGTGTAGGACCCTGCACTTGTGTAGATATAGATATAGAAGTAGATGTACATGTAGAAGTAGGTGTTGTTATACACTGTCTGTCTGACAGCGACTGCAAGGAGTGACAGCAATTTAAGTAGTGTCTTTTGAGTTTTATTTCTTTCACAGAATTATCCAAGAAAGTAAGCAAAGAGGACACCATGGCCTACATGACCTGTTTAAGAATTAAGAAAATATTTCTCTTCATCAATCTTGCCCTGATAAGGCTTCCAAAAAGGAAGGAAAAATCCAGTCAAAATTTTAAAAACAAAATTAGCAGTTGCAGGAACTAATGCCAGAGCAATTAAAATCTGCTAGTGAGAACCCTCTAGTATTTGAACAAAAATTGGTTAAGAATGTAACATCCCTTCAGAGTATCAGTAAAAGGTTCTAGGTTGCAGAGTTTGAATGTGAAATATGTCAGATATAGAGGAAAATGCAGGCAGAATATAGGCATCACTGGACAGAGACATATACTTAGAAAAAAAAAACAGATTCCTAGGTTCATAACCAGAAACTCCTAGAATTTTGAGAAAGTACCTCTAAAAGCAAAATAGAGAGCTTTAAAGATAACTGACATGTCACGTACAAGAACTATACAGTCCGCTGAAGAGATGGAAAGCTTTCTAGAACACAAGTAAGAGGTGGTTGGCCTGGGGTTTCTTTTTGTGTTGTAAACACCAGCGGAGCAGATCAGTCTTGATGTGTTTGTTCATGCATCTCTGTCTGAGACAGAGGCTACTAATCAATATTTTCTGATAGCTATGAAGTTTTTTACCAAGTGTACAGAAGTTCATCCATTAAGAAACGCACAAGATAGAAACAACAGTGAAGCCATATAGTCTGAAGGGTTTTCCCTGGGGTCTAAAAGCAATTCTATGTGTATATGGCAGGTGCTACATATTGCTTGCTAGGAAGATCTATATATCTAAGAGAGAGAGAGGATGAGCAAAAATATCAAAGTACCACATCATGATGGCAATAGGGCTGTTATAGAAACAACCAGAGGAACATGAAAAGGAGGAGGGGGGAAAGAGGAGGAAAACCAGACATACACACTTTTCTGGTAGTGTAGTACTGACTGGACCTCAGTTTGAGTGCAATAAAAGAGTGCGTGAAAACAAAAGAATATTTAGAGGTGTCAAGACACACACGTAGTAAACACTGAATTTTCTCAAACCATATTTTAAAGAAAGAACACACGGGACATAAATTTCAGATATTTCAAAGCTATTTTTTTCTCCCACCTTCATTAATATGAAATAAAAAAACTCATCTTAAGGTTTTTAGTATGTGGCATTCTTGTTCATGTTTTCAGTGTATTACCTAACATTTAGTAGCAGTTCTAGTTAACACTTCCTTCCATTTGTAGGATTTTGACAGTTTATTTTTCATTGTCTCTCAAGGATTGGATATGCACCACAAGTGGTATTTATTAAGTTTAGATGAATTATGTAGGCCACAAAACATGTTCCAGTCTACTAAATGACTCACTTTGGTAGTCCATTGGGCCATCTGCGATTGAGGATGAACAATATTTGTTCATCCTCAATCACACTTATAAAATAAATCAACACTGGCACAAAATCAACACTTTCCAGCTTGCTAGGCTCCCTCAGGACCGATTCCGGAGAGCAAAACTGTCTGGCTTTGCAGGGGCTGCCACCTCCTGCACAGCATCCCACAGATCCAGACAGCACTGTGGAAAATACACAGCATAGGGAATTGTCCTGACGCTATGGCACGAGCAATAACTCTTACAACAACTACTCCACCACTTAACTGTGAAGAAAAACCCCACAGAATAAAAATCATGCAGTGCTTGGCATACCTCTGGGTGCTTTTATTTCTACAGAAGAGCAGAAGCTGGAAAAGTGCTGAGATATGCCATCTCCCTATTAAAAAAAACTGTGGGATTTGAAAGTCTGTATTTTTCCAGATGTGGCTCACACTTCCAAAGATTCTACCAAACATAAAGGAAAAAATGAAAGTTTCCTGCCACCAGAAACTTTATATGGCCTACAGTTGAATCTACTGCTCTCAATTTTAATGGACCAGATATGATACTGTATAGTCCTAATATTTGTGATGAATTATTTGCATTAAGTGCAAAACCATGGTTTGCATGAGGACTTTCACTTTTCCTGCCAGAAAGAAAACTACTAAATGAATTCCGCCCACAAAAATACTGGAATGAACCTCAGAAACAAAAATGTACATTCTCTTTCCCTTTGTCTCCTTGTTACACTTGTCGGTTTGGGTTTTATTTTTCTTTTGAGTTTTTGTTTTTCACATCAAAACCATGTGATGACTGGAAACTAAGGAGAAGTCTCTGATTTGAGACGGTTTTGTCTGTAATATTGTCAACTATTTTGAATAGTTTATTTTTTCTTCCTTCTTTAGGTTAAACATTAAATAGTAGCTTGTCATTTGTTACCTGAGAAAAAGTCTAAACACTGAAAAGATATATATATATGCAGCCTAAAAAAAGCAAGCTTCTATATGTTATGAGTAGCACATGGGGCCACGTGTGGACAGTAATGGTTTCATAACTGCTGAAGGTCACCACTTTTCCCACCCCACCTGAAGGTCTAAGTCTCTGTGCGATATTGGTGCATGAGACAAAAAATACCCAGGAAATTAAAACACTATGCAGTTCAGAAATAACAAGGGAATCCAAATATGACATAAATAATTAATTCTGTCACAGGAATCGATGTTTCCTATCATCTTTATAGAAGCAATCTTTGCTTGAAGTTTCATTTTCTACAGTCAGTTACAGGGCAAGGCATATTTAAGGCTTCCCTCACTGAAATGTGCATCCTCAGCTTATCAAAATGAGAGCTAACTACTTGGCTTGAATACATTGTGTGTCACAGACACAATGTAATTCCTTGTTTGTATATGTTTTCAGATGCTGCCAAATTTTCTTTTACTCATATTTTTACTTCTTCCTCATAAGGCTACTTCTTACTGTGTCTATGGGGCTGCACTTTTACCTTTCTACTTCCCATGTATATGGATAAAAGGGCTACACAAGGGCTAGTTTTAGGTCAAAAAATATTGTGAATATATGCATTAATTATTTTTCTTAATTTTCTGAATTAGTGTAAGTCTCAAAGGAACTTTCTCTGCTATTGTCTGTCATATGGATGGAATGGACATGTTGGTTACTTAGGATCAGAGTAGCCAGACGCTACTCTGGAGAAGTCTCTGGATTACCCACAGACTACTTCAAAAAACATATTAGCAGATCTTTCTATCAGAAAAAGAAGTAACAAAGCGTGCAATACAGGGAGAAACAAACTCAGAGAACTACAAGGAGAGTGAAGCTAAGGACAAAATCATTCATTTCTTCATGGTTTTAAGATGTGTATCAACGAAGAAGCATAGATTTCAGCCTAGAACATTCTTAATATATCTTGATTTACAACATAAAACAAAATACATGCCTCATATGAAACGCTGACCTTTATTTATTTCATTATAGGATCCCAGTGTGATAAAAATAAAAACAAACAAAATTGTGTAGTTCTTGAAAAAATCTATTTTATACCAGTATAGAGACAAAATAATTACTGTATTTTAGGAATGTACTTCCTGCAGTTTCTTTCACCAAGGACACCTTTTTCCTGTCCCTTTAAACTCTCAATTCTTTCTTTTAGCAGGCACTGTGATAGAGCCTTACCTCTGAATGGCTGGGAAGAAGGCAGTGTGAGTAACTCTTTTCAGAAGCTGCCATCAATTCATCTTTAAGGAGAATCCTGAAGGAGCAGTTTGTGAGCTCTCCAGCTGGCAGCTTCCTCCAAAGAGATCAATCACATTACCTCCTCGACATGTTCAACTTCAATCAGCCCAGGAAGCAAGAGTCCCAAGTTTGTTTTAAAACCTGTGTCTTCAGCTCAGCAGTCTTGCAATCCATTGCTGTGCCACCTGGTCAGATCGTCAAACTATTTATCATTTCTGTTAATGCTGTCTTTGTGCTGCACAGGAAGAATGCAAGCAATTGCACTTTGCAATAGGCTGAACACATGACCCTCTTTCCTTTTTATACAAAAGAACACTAATTCTCCTTTAAATGTAATCTTATCTTCAAAACCTCAAAAAAATCAAATATAGTAATGTATTACCTTGTTGAGCTGTTAGAATAGTACTTTTTGGTTTTCAGAAGGGTCTTTCCTCTCACAACTCTTTGTACCTCTCCTCCTATCTGCCTGTGATATTTTCAGCTTAAATCTCAGAAAAATATCCTTACATTTTGGATTTGAAAGGCATATGGATAGGGAAGAAGAGAATGCCAGTTTATTGGGCATTGATAGCATGCTTCAAATCAACCAGAACAGTTCATTGTTAGAGAATGATTCACAGATCTTGAACATCCTGAACAGATTACTCACAAATTCTCAGAAGTAGTTCTATCAGCCTCCTCCTCCACTTAAGAAAAATACCTCTAGTGAAGAAAGGATTAACTAAGAAAAAAAAATAGGAAAAGAAAAAAGAAAGCAATCTTTTAGAAATTGCATCTGCTAGCAGGACTACATGAACAGTGAGCTGCTCTGTGTTTCTTTGGTTACAATAGCACGATGCAGAAACACCACTGAGAAAAGTGCAAAAAATAAAATAGAAATTAAGAAATGGAAAGATCGTTGGAGCATCTTCATGTATTTTCTGTTAAGATCACTTTACCCAATTCTAGCAATGTAAAGTAGACTTAAAATTGTTATCAGCTGTATTTAAAGTCACTTAAATATGGCACTGAAATGGATAAAGTGTCCTTAATAGATAGTGTGCTTTAAGAAATAAACCTTGAGTTATTTTGCCCAGAAAAAAAAAAAAAAAAAAAAAAAAACATTTAATCCGGCTTCTTGTTATCAAGTTTGGAGTCCAATATTTTGGCTTTTTTTTTTCTGTCTTGTATTGGAGCACAGGAATTAATATCTTAAATTTAAATGCAGTGATAGACAGACGGACAGATAGACAGAAGGATGGATGGATGGATGGATGGATAGGTAGGTAGAGAGAGAGAGAGAGACCACTTGCATTCAAAATTTATGCTGCTTTGAATTTGCAATATTAAAAATATTCTGTAACTCAGTGGAGATGACATGAAGTTTAAAGCTCTATCATTTTATGCTGACATAAATATTTTTCTATGGCTCATCTTGATTCCTACCAGAAAAAAAAAAAAAGAAAAAAAGATAGAAGAGAATCACAAAATATAAGAAAAAATAGTATCTAATAACTGACTGTCTAGCCAACATAAAATCCTTGTCAGTATAGCTGTTCTGCTTAGAACAATTTCAGCTGAAAATCTAAAAACTGGATTAATTAGGGCAACCCTAGATATACTATTCATCCATGACAATAACAGTATTTACCAGAATGAACTTTAAAAGTGTGTTTTTATGTTAAAATCTCCCTGCAGAGAATGTGGGGAGGATAAACAAAGTAGTCGTACAGAGGCCCTATATAGGTAGTCCAAACTATCTGTCCTTACCTCCTTATCCCAATGTACTTTATGATATACTGCCCCTAAGTTCTCTTCAGAGATACAGAAATACTTTTGTTTATAAATCACCCTTAGACTATGCTGACATATTCACCCATGAATTAGGGAATTTCTTCCAGGCTTCACTGCCTCCATATGTGGCACAGGCAAACATATCCAAAGAAGGTACAGTTCATCAAAAACAGCATTTAATATGAATAGGAATGATGTTATATTTATCAAGAATCATATAATTTTGCATTTGCATAAGGTTCATTATTTTACATTATTATGTATTATAATTATACTTAGAGCACAACAATTCTAGTTCATGTTATTCTGCATTCTTTGCAGATACTATGAAATACTAAAATCATAGAAATGTGCTCATTTCTAAAACTAGAAAAGGCAGAACTATGTGTTTTAACTAGAAGTGTATGCATGTATATCTATGTAAGATACATATCTGACATCTATCACTACTATGCAAGATCTAAAAGGGTCTAGTCTAGACTAAATACTACATTCTTTTAGACTAAAAAACAAAATTACTCAATACAAAAAAAGCAGCAGTATTTTAAATATCAGAATTAACTCCAAAGTTGAAACCACTGAGAATCCAATCACAGCAGATCATTTAGGGTTACAATCACTGAACAAGAGAAACAGGGATATGGGTTTAACTCTAGGCAGTTAGCTTTCCATTGTGGTACTGGTTATATCACTTCATTTTTGTGTCCTCAGTCTCAGTATCTGAATGTAGAATCCATTTTACTTTACAGATGTTTCAACATAGCCAAATAGAATTGAAGTACATCTGTTTTCTTGTTTTCCTTAAAAATGTAAGTGCACATATGTCAGAGCATGTGTAAGCCCATTTTGTAGTTAGTTTCAAATAGCCAACACCAGTTCAGCCAATTCCTATGTTCAGTTCTGTTTTAATAACGACTTTCTGAAATACAGTGAGAAAAAACACCTCTCTACCCCATCCAGATAGTTCCACAAGAGGGAATCAATGCAATATACACGTTCAGAAAAGACCTCAGGTTCATGGAAAGATTTTGATCTTTAAGGTCATCATGAGAAAATGAATAAAAAGAGTTTGTTTCTAGCCTCCAAGTACATAGAACCTGCAGCACATGGTAGCTAGAAAAAAATAAAATAAAAAGGACAACTGTCCATTTTTTCCCTCACTTCTATATTTAAAGTATGAAAATAAGTAAAAACTTGATGATAATAATTTAATACCATTGAAGAAAATATTGCTAAATATTAAGCCATTTAGACAAGAACTGTCATGTTTTTCTGGTCTCTAGCAACACATCTGACATTTCCTTACGTATGTGGCTCTAACTGTTATGATAAGTATGATTTAAAATATTGCTGTTATTCATCTTTGTGGTCATAAGGTGAAAGTGCTCTGAAAGCTTTAGCTTTATTTTAGAGTGTGATGGTGATGAGAATGCCAATTAAGAGCGCTCTGAATTTCAAAAAAATACTTGGATGCAATTTAATGGGGAAGTATTAATTATTATTATTGGGGAAGTATTAGGTCTGAAGTGACTGCTGTCTATGAGCAATGTAGCTTAGTGAGGATAAAGAGCAAAAAGTGATTTGCCCCAGTAAAAGGAAAAAAAATGGCTTTTGACAAAGCTTAGAGAATCAATGTTAAAAGGCTGTAGAACAGATTTAACAATATTCAGCAATACCATGAAGTATCACTATTGTACCAAAGTATAACACATTCTATAAGAAATAATCACAAAATCATAGAATGCCTAAGATTGGAAGGGACCTCTAGAGA
Source organism: Nothoprocta pentlandii (assembly GCA_013398315.1). NCBI lineage: Eukaryota > Metazoa > Chordata > Aves > Tinamiformes > Tinamidae > Nothoprocta > Nothoprocta pentlandii. The sequence continues at coordinate 65,848 of VZSG01000851.1, forward strand.
TCACCCAGTTCAAGCCCCCTGCTCCAGCAGGGACACGCAGAGCATGTGACACAGGGTAGCATCCAGGTGGGTTTTGAAGTCCTCCAGAGAAGGAGACTCCACAGCCTCCCTAGGCAGCCTGTTCCAGGGCTCTGCCACCCTCACAGTAAAGAAGTTCTTAATAATATTTAATATATTTAATATAATTAAATAATAATAATAAATAATTAAATTTTAATATTTAATGTAATAAAGTCGCTCTTAATATTTGCTAGATATCTCAATAGACTTGGTTGGAAAAGAAACATAAGTGGTCATATTAAACAGTAATCTCTGCTAAGTAAATAACACTGAATATGCACATTTATTCTTGGAAACTAAAGCAGTTAGCTTTTTTCTTACGAAAGTCGGTGAAAGAAGAGAGAGCAAAGAGATAGCAAATCTGGAAATAAATATAGGAATATTTGCTCTAGGGGTCATTCACACAATGCTGGATGCTTCAAACATATTTCACAACCTTCCTCCAACCAGAGGGCAAAATATCTAATACTAGTAGAAGTGTGGTACATTTGGCTAATTTTGAATTGTATTAATTTTTGTACATGCAAGGTATGATACTGATTATGTTTCCATAAAATAATAACTATATTTAACCTATTTGTCTTCATACTTCTAGTTACAAATAAATCTTCATCTCTATAGTTTAAAATATTTAAGAGCTTTGAAAGTGAAGTATTAATTTTGCAAAATCTTCCTTGCCTCTAGCATTTTTATATAATATCAACAAAATATTTTTAATATTTTAAAGAACAAATGATACAATAATTTTCTTAGAAAAGAAATATGCCAACTAAGTAATCAGCTAGATCCAAAAAGAATAGCTGAGTTTAGCAGATAATTACTAATTGCATTTTCACTTGGAATTACTGTGATTACTTTTGAGATTACAAAAGATTACTTCATTTTAACTGCTTCAAAAGTCTCTAAACCTAGTGATTTGAAAACTTAGCTCCCTTGGCAATTCTTGTTTTATTTGGTTTTTCTTAAGCTTTGATATTGTTTAAGAAACTGTCGGCCCTGAATCCTGTTTGCTCTATATTTTCTTTCCAAATAATTCTTATCCCAGAAATTCCAGTTTTAAATACAACCAATTCCTTGAATTCCAAGGAGTGTGTTTTGTTATTTTTCCCTTCCCCAGTAACACACCATTATTTTCCATTTCCATATATTTCTTCACTATAAAGAATAAGTCTTTATAGATGAATATTCTGTGTTTTCAGCATTAAAAGAAGTCAGTGTATATTCTAAGGACTTACAATGTCTTTCTAAGAACATTGTAAGAACTATGTTCCTTCTGCACTTCCTTCTCAGTGAACACCTGATTTAAAATATTTGTTAATATTAAACTTTTGGATTTATTTTATTTTATTTTTTTATAAAGAGGAAAGGGAGGGAGAAAATCTTCCCTTCCCATAACTTTCATGGATAGTGGTTCATTATGATCTTGATCCAGCAATATAGTTACAACAACAATACATAGTGACACTACTCCACCTTTTTTTTTCGGGGGATTGCAAAGATATCTTCTACTGCATTCTAGACCATTGATCACATGACTTCATTGAAAACAGCATCTCTCATCCTCTTTCCTCTACCATTTCTTCTAGAATAAATGTTAAATTTCTATATCCAACTTTCAATACTGGAATATATTCTATTGTATATGTGCCATGCAAGTTTATAGGTTTATAGGTTTATAGTTTTATAGTTTATAGACAAGGTGAATCAGCAAGACAGAAGTCTTGCCTCCTGCTGTCTGAAATCTGCTGTTATTGAATATTTAACAAATAATGCAGCACTCAGCCTATTTCATTATTTTTTTTTTCCCATTCTGCTAGAGACACATTCTGAATAGACCACAGTTATATAGATATGTTTATAAAGGACTATAGTTTTTCATATAAATTTCCATGTTACTCAATTCATATACAGAAAAACAGAGATGAGCAGCCCTTTTTAGACCTCATTAGAGGTTAGATCATTTAGATCTCATTCATTTAGATCTCATTTTCATTTAGACCTCATTTTCTCTCCTTTCTCTCCAGTCTGCCTTTTTTCTAAAGTTTCATAAATATTTTTCTCATCTTCTCATCTCAAGCTTTTATTTTTAATATATCTTAATGTTAGTCATCTGCTATTGCACACACAGTCCTTCCATTTTTTCTCCAAAATAGGTAATTTCTGTCAGTTTAAAGTTACATAGCTGCAAAGGTAAGTGATTGTCCTTTTATACTGTCAGTAAAAAATAATTTTTTTAAAAAAAATGCATTATGTAGAACCTTATCTTCAGAAATAAGATAATGCAAATGTTAATACCATCACAGTGAGGAAATTCTGGTTTTATTTACTAATCAATGCTACATGTACATATATGTGTACAGACACTCACATACACACACTATTGACAAAATACCAACAGTAGGACATCTTTTTTTCCTCTTCATTTATATTTAACCACATGGTTCAATACCAAACAACAACACAAAATATTTTTATTCTTGAAATCATTTTTTTATGCTTTTACTTTGACTTCTGTTCATAGATGCAATAGATTTTGGTGTTTATACTTACTCACCCAAGACCAAAACAGATGTTAATTAAGAAAAAAAAATCAAGAATCTTGTTTATATCAACTTGATCTACATAAAGCATTAGTTGCCACTACAAATAGTAGTTTAAATATGCTGGCCTCTACCTTACTCTAGAATTCTGGAATTCACAAACTTATATTTAGAATTAATATAATCTTTCTAGAATATGTACCAAAATTTCAATATTTTAAAGCTAAATTATTCTTTTGAGAGCAATTAAAACTATTGGGACATGCATCTGTTAAGCATGTTGCTAGTTTCTCCTTTTTCTTCAAAGGACTAAATAAGTATCCATGGACAGTTTAGTGATACTTCATTAACAAAGAGACCATAAATTATCTTAAGCAAAAGAAAAAAAAAAAAAAAGTCTTCCAGTTTCCTAATGGGAAATTTGTATTGAAAGAAACATATTTTGCAGTCCAGAAAGACAGCAGGAAACATACTAGGTTTCCAAACTACGATAGAAGTATTCAAGAGCCTAAGGCCATTTTTTAGATTGTGCAACAGATGGACTACAAGAAAAAGTCTCATGAACACTAAAATGAAGAAAGAAAAAAAATCACAGAAGGAAGTAGGATCTAACTATCATTTAAGGTAAAAAAGTATATTGACAAAACAGATTTACAGATAGTGTAATCATAACCTTTTTCTTCCATGAAAGAACAGGTTAATCAACCTACTTTCACAATGCCTACTCCAAAAAATAAGATCAGGACAGAAGGCCCTACTATTATTATAATATTAAAAATTTGCCCATTCTCTTATCATGGTTACTCTTCCAACTTCATCCCCACTATAATACAACATTTCTCTTCTAAGTAAAACAAGATGCAATTAACCCTTCTAGTATCTAACTCATCCTATCTGTTGTGGCTTTACTGTTCTTCATTACTTTATGGTCAACCTATTCATCCTTCCTTTTAAAGTTCTATATCACCTCCTTTTCAAGTTTCTCTTGCCTGGTCATTGCTGTCCCTATTGTTAATTGACTGTTATTTTAGAAAACATTTCTATACCTATTTCAGCTTGGCAAAACCTCCTTCCTCTCCTGTTCCAAGTTATCATGTTTTCCTCATTATCAGCTTTGAAGTTGTGACTAAAGCCCAGCTGGTCTATCAGTGCAAGGCAATTCAATATTCTGGTGTCCAGACTGGAATAACAAGTAGTTAAGCAGTACTCCATGGAGTAACCTTCTTTCATTTAGCAACTCTTAGCAATCATAAAGCCATTGCAGAGTCTAGTTCTCACCCCTAGGGTTCAATTCACATGTAAAAAAAAAAGAAAAAAAAAACAAAAAAAAAGTCACCTTCTTTGTGGAAAAACAAGTAGGTTAAGAACAAAGGAAGATAAATGAACTTTCTCTTTTTTTTCTTGTTTTTGTTGCTTTTTTTCTTTTTTATTCCCTTGAGTTAGCAAGAATTTGTTGTCTACAGAGCTTTTAGGGACTTTGACTCGCAAGATTGACGAGTCGGTGACAGCCAGTCTTTGTAGTAAGCTTTTAGATGTGTGAATGCTCATTACTCCATAGGAGACTAGAATTTCATGTTTCTCAGTTATTTCAAACTGACCAGGGACTATGGATTATGTGGATAATGCCTCACTGAATCCATATGCCACTGAATCTCTGATCGAATTGGATCAAGTGGATTGAGATGAAATGGATGTTTCAGCAGGTCTACGTAGGGAGAAAAAAAATGGGAAATTGTGTGGTAGGTATCTTGTATAGGTTAGTAGAGACCAAATATGCTTATTGAGGGATTACACTTAGTAATCTGCTCTGGTAAGCAATTACCCTTAAAGAATAATACCTCCTCTTCCTCTTTACCCCTACATTAAGTTGTGGCTAATTGCTTCATCTTAGGCTACTAACTGCTCCTTCTGTCATCAAAAGATACCAGAAAAGATCACCAGGGCAGCCGTTAATGCTCTCAAATACAGTTGGAAAAGTCTGTATTCAAGTCCAAACTTCCCTTTTGTTCTGAAGTCTGTTTTGCACATCCCATTATATGGATATTTTGAAGGTAGTTAAGAAGAAGTTAAAGAATTAAAAGGCTCTCAGACACTATGATGGAAGACTGCATCTATTTTTGTCTGGAGTGACTGACATAGCATCAGGAATATGTTCTGTTACCTGTTAGACTCGCCTATCTCCCATACTGAATAAAAATTGTAGACATTAATAGAATGTCTACTTGTTAATAGAATGCTTGGGGGTGAGTGGAGTATCTTTGCATTTAGCAGAGGATTGAAACTTTAAGAACTGAGTCCTGATAATTAAGATACTCAGTCTTGAAATTATAAAAATAAAAATAAAAATAAAAATAAAAATAAAAA
>VZSG01000851.1:70827-101951 GCA_013398315.1 Nothoprocta pentlandii
AAAAATAAAAATAAAAATAAAAATAAAATTAAAATTAAAATTAAAAAAAACCCTACTTTCTCCAAAACCAAACTTAAAATATCCTCAGATTTGGAGGAAATGGGCAACTTCCCGGCTGATTTAATTTACCAGGTGAAGAATTCAGAAACTTTTTATGAGTGGTTTCGGCTTTTTTTCTGTAAGAAAAATGTAATTTCCATGTGTATTCATGTTTATAAAGTATGTAAGAATAAGAATCAATTTTAATAATAAAAAATTGAACATATTATTACTGTCATGACAAGAGTCCTTTCTGAAATGATCTGTTGAGGAGAAGAAATATATAACACAACAATTATCATGAAACATGGCAGGCATTATCATACTAAATTGTTTTTCAGAAAAGGAGAGAAAAGAATGTGGATGAGTCAGAGGGAAGTAAAAGAAAGTAAGATAAGATCAATACATGTCCTACATTAAAGAATTACTGGCCAAATGGAAGAAACAGGGATGTATGTATAAATCATTTGTTTTCACTGCCTTAATTTCAATGGATTTGAAATAAAGTCTGAAATGGTATAAGGACTCTTATAATACTTAATTTCTAAATATTAGCTTAAACTAGCACATTCAGCTCCACCACCAGGTTCATGTCTAAATATTTGTCTTACCCCATGGCTGGGGTTGACCTCTTGCTCAGTTAAAGCAACTGAACCCTTTCAAAAGCCTTTTTTTTTCTTTTCTTCCTCATAAAGGAAAAAAGGAAATAGTTTAAAGCTGAGCTACAGGAAGATTTAAACTTGACTTCTTTGAGACTGACAGTTTCTCATAGCTAAGAGATGTTCCCGTAAGTACTTCAAAAGAAGAGATGCTGTGCACTTCCTGGCAGTGTGTCCTGCCTTTGAAGTCTTTGAAGTATCCACAGAAGATGCTCCTAACAAAAAGAAACTGGTAGTCTTTAAAAAGTAGACTTTAAATTTGCATATAAAAAAAATCCTCAAAAAAGAGGGAGGGTGCTTTTGAAAGCTGTTGGGGTTTTGTTTGTTTGTTTTTTGGTTGCTTCCTCAGAGAGCAACAGAATTCAGGAAAGACAATGTAGCGGAGATTATTATTTACCTGTGGGAATAGTCCATACCATGCTATGAAGAGTTTGGCAGCTCTAAAAAGAAACATAAATTTAAGGAAACTATTTTGAGAAATAATATTTTATGCTTATCAATTAAATCTAAATTTGTGAGTCTTCCTATTCATTCCTGTCTTTCAAAGTAGTTATCCAAATCTAAAAGAATTCATGCTCATTTTTCTCTTAAGCATTTATAGATGCCAATCGTAAAAACATACTATCTGTAGCTTATATATATGCAAGAAAATTTTAATCATCTCATCATTTGTACTTACATCTCAACTTTCATAATGTTACAATAATTTACAAGATTAAATCTAGCAATGAGTGTTAAATGTTTTTCTTTCAGAAAACATGGAGTTTGAAATAAACTTCTAAACATAATGGATTTTTGTAGCTTTTGTTGCTGTTGAAGGAGAGATAAATATTGAGCAAGCTAGTTTTAAAATTTCAAAATTAAGACTAATTTTAAAATAAAACAAATCACTGTTTTCTAACAGAAAGGGCTGTTGTAAAGTGTAAGCTGGTTGTAGTAAATACACACATACATACATACATACATATAGTCCATAAATGATTTAAATCAAAATGAAATATGTAAAGACTGTGGAAACCAAATTATAGAAGTGTTTAATTGAACTACAAATTACTTTTCAATATCCATTTAATTAAAAAAACTACTTCTTATCATATTCCAGAACAAGAAAGAACACGAAAAAAATCAAGAAAAGTGTAATAAACAAAATAGACATTTCTTTTCTTAAAAAGTATAATTACCTTCTGTGTTTAACAGAGCCAGCCAACAAACTTTTAGAAAGAAAAAAATGGAAAAGGTCGCGAGTTAGGAATAGTTTTTGCAATACGATCTTTGACTGTCTCCTTCTCATCATTTACTAGGTAAAATTACATATTATTTGAATGTAGATAGTAAGCAGACATTATGTCCTGCTATGGCTGCATGCTATCTTGCATAGTCAGAGGCTTCTTACAGGTCTGTTCTTCTTCACACAGTAACAAGTGTGTTGTTCATCAAGTAACAAGTACAAATTATTTCTTAATTTTCTTTTGGTATTTCAAGTTTAGAGAGACAGTAGTAAAAGCTTTTAATATTTCATTTGGCTAAGTTGCATCCTTGTATCTTCCAATACAGTTCAATTATTCTTTTCCCATCTCTTGGTTCTGACCTCCACTACACAGACCTCCTGTAAGAGTTAATTTTTTGAAGCATCTTTTAAACATGCCACTTTTAGTGAAAAACAGAAGTTTTGGGTGAAATAGGGTAAAGGAGACAAACTGGTGTACTTCTGCTAGAAAGTTTGGAATTCATTATTAATGAATGTAGTTGTTTGATAAGCAAACCTCCAAATTTCCTTTGCTTTTAAGTCCTAACATCCGAAATACAGGACTCCTGCAAACCTACACACAAAACCAGGAAGCACTGAAATTCTAGGCAAGTATCACAAACAGGGCTCTTACTTACCTTGTTTCTAGCTTAGCTAGAATCAGAAGCAGGGATACAATTTAGCTACACTATTTCAGCTGTTGTATTAGTAATTCTTTCGTATTACCACTTCTTCAATACTTCAAGTTTTTAATAAAACCACAGCTGTTCGCAACTGCAGAGACCAGAGAGCACAACTGATTTACTGACAGCTGCAACCTCAAACACACAGAACTCTGCTGATGAAGCACACATGTAGGGATACTTCTGCTATTATATACTACTTTGCCAATAGAACTTTTTGTGGTTTAAATAATTTTTTAGTTAATTTTTTAAAGCTATATAGTGATTAGACTCCCCCACACCTCTAAGTACATGCATATATTTATCTACACAAAGCCCAACACTTTAGCCTTACCAGTGCTGTCATCATAAACAACAGTGACTGTTTTCCACTTGAAGAACTGCACAAGGTCAAGAATGGCACGGCTGAGTGAAGAAAAATCTGGATAGAGGCTGACATAGAAGGAGTCCTTGTTGTCAGACACTTGATGTTTCCAGCGAGTCTGGATATGTGGAACGCCCAGCGCGTTGCAGATGGACTGCACTGCATTAGCTGAGGAGCTGTGTGATGGTCCAAAGATGGCAGCCACCCCAAGGGACAGCTGATCACAGGCTGAAGGGGAGACAGAAGTCTGTCAATGATGAGAGGAACGAAGGCAGTGTGCCAAAAGGTATTGCTCAATTAACATTAATTAAAAGGCACTCCAAGAAGTACAGCTTCATTCTGTTCAAGTTTAACACTTTCATTTACACAGATTTCAATTTCAAATTAAATTTCTCAGCTTTTGCTGTAAGCTGATGAGTATCAGCCCTTAACAACTAAATAATGCTGCAGCTAGGATCTCCACTGTCAGTTGAATTCAAAGGCCAGCACTATCTATAGATACATAGGATATGCATGTATCCTTATGTATGTTTTAAAAAACACTGACAAGATGCAAGATTTATGCTTAGCTGTGTCTTACATTTAGAGAAAGGCCATATGGGACAGTATCTCAAGCTAAATTTTTTAAGCATTACCTTCTTCCCCAATCCAGCATCTCTATTGAAAACTATCAACTATCAACTATCTCTATTGAAAACCTAATTACTCAGAAATTCTGCGTGTTAAGTAGATTTAATTCCAGACAAGTATCCATCAGATGACAAATTTCATTTAAAAATGAACATTTGAATTTCTATATCTGAAGAGCAATGCGATGACTAGGAGAATGTAGGGGGCAAGATTTTCCCTAAAAGAAAATGAAATTGCTATCTGAAAATGAACAAACTCAGTGTGAACTGCTAAACACTGGAAATACTCTGTTTTGTTGCACCTATACTAATATATAAAACTAATATATAATAAAAAATATATAAAGGCCCTGAGAGTCACTGACGTGATGCTGCTTCATCCAGAGCTCTTCTCTTTCCTGTACAGAGTGCTAAAAATAAGCTTTAGCCTGTATCATTTCTCACAGTATGCTTGGGTGCTGCCTGGGAGAATTTTTATTGGCAGATGCCAAAAATAGACAGGAAAATTAGACAGCAAAGATGATAGCAGGCCAGGGTTTCAGCTCATTGGCTCCTCCTGCTTAGATTACTACTAGAGACAGTAGGCTTTGAAAATATGCAGTTCTGAAACACAACAGGTTGCTTTCAAGATAATATATAACTTGGTAAAGAGACATTAAAGAAGGTATCTGCATAATTCAATCTGTGTGATTTGATTAACTAATACTGTTACAACACCATCTATATACCTCACTGCTGAGGAAGTAAGCAGTATAAACGTATCTTGCTGCATTACTTTTCTCAGCATGTCAAGAATAATTATTTTATTTTATTTTTCATATCAACGATTTTACAACATGCTATGCCTTTCAAACACATTATAGAAACTACACTGGCACATCCTTTTTTTCTGTGCATAACTCAAAGGATTTAGATTAACTTCTTAACCCTGCAGAGGATTCCTGCTGCATTATTGAATGTCCAATATCAGGACCTAAGTGACTAGTTTGATGAAGAAAAAAAAGAAAAAAAAAAGAAAAAAAACCTAATATTGCCCTTCTTTACAGTAATCAACACGCTTTATGCAAATGTCAGTAAATGGGATCACTAACAACAGCAATAGCTACCAGATGGCTTTTCAATGGGCTTTCTTTTCCATTTCTGAGATTTGAATAATGCAGTGCTTTCACATGTGATTTAATATGGCACTGCTCTATAAGAAGCAATCCAGTTTTTCTAATACTTTGAAGGATATTTTGTTTGCATTTACGTTATTCTTCACTGAAACAGTGACATGGGAATATTATTGCTTTGCCTTCAGGTTGCTTTTTGGAACTGTGCCTTTGAAAACCCATTAATAAATGAGGTTACCCATTTCATCTGTATTCAGCTTCAAGGGTATGTGTTACTAAGAGGTCTAATCAGACTATTTCTTATGCAGTGCCTGCCTGTTCACTGATGGATATAATCACAAGCAACAAATGAGTCAAATGCTTAAACCTCATTGTTAAAATCCTGATTTGGAGCCATCATAATAAAATGAGCCATTTTACGCTAAACTTTAGCCTTTGATTCCTAACTAAAGCACCTATCAGCATAAATAGAGTTGACTATATAGTGAATTATTGAAGCAAAAACCTATTAGCACTGGACTATTGAATAGATTTTGATATAACCCAGTTAGTCACAACTAACACCTCATTCTCATCCCAGGATGCAAATGAGAATGCTAAATATAATCAATATTCATATGTTATCATACTAACTTCTGCTATTCCATTCTGTAAGGGATTAGCAATATAACAATACTAGGGCTAGCTTCCATCTTCAGGCAAACCTGAATGCTGCCTGAGTTGCCTTAGGAAAAGCTTGAAGAATTAGAGGTTACAGAACAAATTTCTCCGTTCCCTATTTATTTCTTCGGGAATAGAAAGAAATAGCTTCCATCGCAGTGCCTTGCAAAGAGCAGCTGCTACCCGCTGTCCCATTAAATTTCATAGAAGATGCTGGGCATAAAAATAAGTTGAACTTGGAAGACTGGGAGGAAAGGAGAAAGGAGGGATCATAATAATAACTCAGAAATACTATGTTAAAATGGATCTTTGCCTCTCTCTCCTCTTTTTTCCCACACTCTCCTCTACAAAGAAATCATTGTTATTCATAAAAACTTATTAGTCATAAAAATCTAGTCCATTACATTTTTCATAAATCAAAGCACTTACCATGATAAAAATGAATATACTTTTAAAAATAAAATAGATACTAATTTCATGCCTAACATCAATATACTTGTTTAAAAATGATTTCTTCAGCAAACAAACATGTAGAGAGTTTAGCAACATTTGTTTCAATATGAAGGGTTAAAGGAAAAAAAAGCTTCTCTTCTTCTAAACTGAAGTTTTAGTCAGTATTATGCAATACTTTTACGAAGTACTTCATGTACTCCTGACATGTATCCTTACTCAGGAGCTTTTCCTTAGCTGACATTATAATTTCACATCAAATGTTTTTCTTCAGCTTAGGCCACTGCAGAACCAAAAATTGTATGCGGTATACTGCTTTCAGTTTTGAAAGCCTAGGATTAATTTGTTAGGATCAGATCACACAGCAAAACTTATACATTTAAACTCTTACTCCTGTAACAGACTCTAAAACATTCATTTCTACTCCTATAACAAGATACTTGCTATTTAGGAAACACTTAACCCATCGATAGTTACTATATGGAAAAGTGAGTCACTGAGACACTGCAGGCAGAGACTACACCCCAAGAAAAACACATTTCCACTTACACCTGTACACATGGCAGGTTCTGCTACATCAGTAACAATTCTAAAATGAGTCAGTCTGAATTGGTCCCTATTGACATACAGTCATGGCCACACCATGAGATACTCAGTGCTGTGAGCCAAATTCACAACCTATTCCAAGGTTTCTAGAAGTTGGAGGAACCTAGCGCTTTCATGAGTCCAAAGGAATCTCTGAAATACTGTAGTCACAATGCTGATAAAAAAATGATTTCAGATTTGTAAATGTTTAAAAAAAAGAAAGCATTTTGAACAAGGGTAGTAGAAGCCAAGCTAACATAATGTAATCTTCATATAGTTACCATTAAAGCCTTCAAAGGATAGTCTTTAAAACACAATTTTAATGTCCACCGTTAGAGCCACAACCTTGATTGTTTCAAGTGGCTCTTTGGACAGACATTTTTTCAGGTAGGTGAAACAAGCAAATCTTAGCCAGTCATATAAACTTTAAATTTGCAAGAGGTTACCTTTCTTGGATGCTTCAAAACTATCATAGAGGTTTATCTTTTGGGTGTCATATGTTAAAGTGGTGTTTGGCAGAAGAGTTCTGTTTCTGTTGATTGTGTTCACAGCAAACCGGAAAGCTAATTCTTCTGCTCCCATTGGACCTGATTCCACACACTCAAAAATGCCTCCTGGTAATGAGGGAGAGAGAAAGAGAGAAACAAAAAAAACAAAACAAAACAAAACAAATAAATAAATAAAAAGAGGAAGAAAGAAAAGAGAACAGTAAGCCAAAATGGCATACAAAAACATTTCTATTTATCAGTTCAAGATCATCCTGAAATTTTTAGCTTACACTTGACTCAGTGTAACTACTCTCAAACAGCTCATGATTTAGGTGAGATTTGGGTCAAATCCAAAGTAACAAAAACTCAGAATAACTTAAAAAACTCACCTTATAGAACACTTGTAAAGTTTTCCATAAAACATTTTACTGTGGGCCATATAAAGTGGCCATATAAAATAAACACACTATTTAGAAGTAAAATGGGAGAAAGATAGGGAATACATAATTATTTAATATTTTTAAATTGGAGATTATCACTAACAGGTCAATCATGACCTGTGGAGGAGGAGGAGATGATTTTTGGAGTCTTCTGCTCCAAAGTCTACCTTAAGCTTTGTATGAAGCCATAGTGAACTGGAGAGTTCATCAGAAATGCAACACATGAAGGGAGATGGTACAGGGATTCTCCAAGCAAGCTCATGAAGTAAACAAATGCAGACATTCTAGCCTGAACGTATGAGGTAAGAAACATATTAAGTAAAGGGCAAAAAACTGGACTCAGCTACACTGAGACTCATGCACACAGCAACCTCATTTTCAGCAAATACAGAAATCTCAGCAAATACAATCTGCTTTAAGCTCCACTGCATAGCAGTTATCCTCCAAACAAAGAGTATGGCCAGAGCAGGAGGTGTCTTAAACAAAAGACATATTCTGGAATGGTTCTGAGCCAGCTTTTATCTTATGGGAAGCAAATAGGACCTTGTCAAAGAGTGCTGAACAACAGCTAATCTTATTTTATTAGCCAGATATCACTGCCTATGAAATGTAAATTAGCATGTACCCTGGGGTAGTATGATTTATCATACTACATCTGGAGCATCTGGACAGGCCAAGGACACAATGACTATAAAAGTAGTTTAAAGGTCCTTACTATGGTGACATAGAATGTATCAAAAACACAAACCAAAACTCCAGCATCTGTAGGGTATCTATCACCAGCTAATATTGTATAGCCACATGTGTATGACCATACCAAGATCATTAATTACAAGTTCATTAATTATAAACAATGAAAGGGATATTTTCCATTTACTTTGCCTTAGCTTGTGCCTATTCATTTGTAAAGTAATGTTGCTGCCTAGCTTTATATTTTCTAAAAATTTCTTATCCAACACTCCAGTGCTTTCTCAGCAGGAAGTTCTCATAATCTCATAATCTCAGGAACTTGAATCAGGATGAATTTAGCAAATTGCAATTAGTTTATAAACAATCATTTTGAAGAACTGAGTAGATAAACCATTCCTACTGCAACAAGAATAGATATTTACTTAACAACTCTCCTTTTCAAATATTATTAAATGCTAAGGCTTTGAGTTTTGCAAGCCTCCTGCCTCTTTCAACCCGTTTCTCCCTACTGGATGTAGAATAGGTGTTAACAGTTTTCCTGCAGATGAGCTTTTAATATCCTGGTGAGAGCCCCATGGACAGATGCCTAAACAATATTAATTTAAAAACATGAGCACTAACCACTGAGATGAGAAGTGACAAACATCTACTTAAACATTAGTAAATTAAAACTGAAAATGAGGTTTGGATGGGAGAGGTAGATGCCTGAGAAAAATCTAGACAGGCAGGGAAATGATCAAAAAATGACTGAGCATAGGGGATGCATATAATTAATAACCAAAATTAACAGTACTTTAGAAGTTAGAAAAAAATAAGAAATTGGATAAGATACAGGTATGAATGCAATATGAATTCATACATACGAACAATATGTAAGGCAACAAGGTACAATATGAAAGGCAACCTCTTTTTGGAAGTAAGAAACTGCTTAATTTAGGAGAACTCAGTTCAATAGACAAGTCTGTGCTCTTTAAGGCTTACCACATCTAAACACTATAAATCAAACTGTGACATATAAGAGAATTCTACTCTGATTTGGGGATTTTTTTTTAATTGCTGTGGAAAACATAAAATTAGTGAATAAATGATAAGTATATATATCAACTGTCAATAAAATGCAAATGTTTCCTTGAATATAATCAGAATTAAAATCAATTTTATAGGCTTTCCTAAGACATGTGTGAAATATTCAAATATTTACAGATAAACAGATATTACAGAAACAACTTTTAGAAAGAGAAGATTATATTCTCAGAGAGAATGGATTCATCAAAAGAAATGAGCAATACTATATCTCTTTCTCCTGCCTTAAATTTTTACATTGAAAGGTTTTCTCCTTTAATTTCTATTTATCTCAAAATCTTCTTCATTTCTATGTTTTTCCTTCTGTCCATCTCTAAACATATAAGATGGGGAATTATCTGTCAAAAATGCAGCTATTGATTTTCATATTGATATTGATATTTTCAGGATGCTTCCTAATAGTAGAGACTGTTCATCACATAGTAAGACAATTTTATGAAGATGTCAAAGTCCCTCTCATCTAATGAGAGTCGCAACAGAATCTACTATCTTCCCATGTGTTCCATTTATGGATTTCTTCCCCTGTTTATTCTTTCATCCCCATGATAAATGCATTCCTTGCAAGCCTGGCACCATATGATCAGTCTGCATAAGGGTAAATTTCCATTCCAGAGGCAAAAAAAACAACTAGAAGAACTTGTTTGTGATGTCCTACTATTAGATGTGAGCAAGATGTAGCCTCTTGTTCCTGCTCCTGAATATTTTCACATTTTATGCTAGATAATAACACCACAGGAATAAATGATTGACCAGAAATACACTATTTTCTAGCAGTCTTCTAATATGTAGGATGCTGAGACAAACTTCCACTAGGCTTCTAAGAACACTAGCAGTATATGGAAAAATTCTAGCTAGATGGAAAAATCTGATATTTTCTAGTAATCTTCTAGCCTGTAAAATGCTGAGGACAATGTTCCTTTCATTCTAGTTTTATGCTACTTCAATATCTTTCTACCAAAACATAGGGAAGGAACATCCCACAGTTAAATACTTTGGATGCTTAACACTCACACAAAGAACTCTAATTAATTGGTTCCCAAAATGCACCATGTGCTACTATCATGCACACAAGATGAAAGTGCCAGGCTGCTCCCTACTGGATAACTGTTGCTAGCCTTGGCCTGCCAGCACCGGTCCTTGTACAAGCAGGAAAAAGATGGATCAGGAACCCAGTACTTTTGTCTTTTAACTTCAGCTGCTAAGCTTGAGAAACCAGGATGATTAAGGGAATGGAACATCTCTTGTACAAGGAGAGGCTGAGTGAGCTGGGCCTATTTTCTCTGGAGAAGAGAAGGCTCAGAGGGGATATGATTAATATGTATAAGTTCAGGAAGGGAGAATGCAGGGAGGAAGGGAACAAGCTGTTTTCACTGGTGGCCAGCGATAGGACGAGGGGTAATGGCCATAAGCTGGAGCACAGGAAGTTCCGTCTCCAGGTGAGGAGGAACTTCTTTTACGGTTAGGGTGACAGAGCAGTGGAACAGGCTGCACAGGGTGTAGGTGTGCCTGCTTGCGCAGGAAGGTTGGACTAGATGATCTGTAGAGGTCCCTTCCAACCTTGAATATTCTGTGATTCAGCAGACATGTCTGTATTCTCAATATTCAAAAAGTTACAAAACAGCTATTTTGAGGATGCTCAGCAAAGGTACATAAATGAGCTCAGGCATTGACAGGACTGGGTAGTTTTAAAGAGTGTTTTATCTGTACTTTTATAAGATGCAAGTAGAAACATCTAACTTTCTTCTTTAGACTCTCTTGCTCTTATCCTTGTATTATCATGTTTGTTACTAAAATTCATTTAACACATCAATAGCAGCAAGAATTACATGAAGCAATTGTAAAAAGAAGTGATTCCACCAACTACATTATAGAAGGCTAGATGCAGAATATACTGGATTTCCTACAATGTGGAAAGCAAATGCCGAGAAACTATTGGTTCTGCTTTTCTGCTATACTGAGTTATAAAGAAATATTAGCTTTAGAAGCTGCTATAACATACTGAGCCTTGTTGTTCCCTCCTCAATAGGCTGTTGCACCTTGAATTTAGGATAACATTATTAATAATCAAACTGAGGCATATCCTGCACGCTCTCAGATAAACAGGCAGAAGAGTCATAAATCTTGCCATTCACATATGGACAAGCAGTCAAGTCAATACCTATCTTTCTATAACAGACTGAAAAATGCAGGTATTGGGACTTTTCTTTAACCCAACATATGGACTGAAATCGGCAACAGCGCATCCTAGATAGAGTGGCTGAATGTTCACTGCTACCTCAAAACAGAGACAGAACACTTTAAAGGGTCAGGAAAAAACCTACTTAATACTGAACTTGCTTCAATGGTCTCATACAGTAATAGTTTATCAGAATAGGCAATTTATCTAGAGGCTATTCCTCCTAATGTAGATAAAATAGCCTTATTACATTTCAATCGAGATAAAAATCTGAAATGGTTAAAAAGTTATACAGGAAAGCACTACAATTTTTTTTTCTGCAAATATATTAAAAAAAAAACAGCCTTTTCTACCACAAAAAAGTTGAGCAAGATTTGACATTATTAGTCAAGAAAGATAACTCAAATTTAGTCAAGAAAGATAACTCAAATCCAATTTTCAAATCAGTTTTCTTGAACAGGAAACTAGGGAAAGAATAAGTCTGGTACACATCAGGTAAAACATTGCAAAACAACAGAAAACTCTCTCTAACTCTCATCATCTACCTAAGCTGAAACAATAGGGTAATTACTCTTTAAGAATTAATCAACTTCGTATTTCCATTTAGTAAAACAGCATAAATTTGAGGGGTTTTCCCCTGTTTTATTTTATTTTATTTTCTATTATATTTTCCATTTTATTTTCCTCCTATTCTGTTCTGTGGGCCATCATGTGAGTGGTTCTCTCTGTGTATGTATCTGGAGAAAAAGAAAAAAAGGCAGAAAGAACGTAAGTGCTTAGCTACACAAAATCTCTTGATGAGTACAAGGACCATAACAGGTTATTCATAAATCTCTTCTCCTCTTCCAGATGGAGAACTTTGGAACAGATGAGTCTCGTAAAACATGAGAGCTTCTCCTACAAACTTGAAATCATCAACATTCAAGCAATCTTCGGAAGCATCTGAATACAACTATGAACAAGATCTATAACACACAGAGGATATTAAATCAAATAATTTTTCCTTTATTTCTAGCAGAGTTC
This sequence comes from Nothoprocta pentlandii, assembly GCA_013398315.1. NCBI lineage: Eukaryota > Metazoa > Chordata > Aves > Tinamiformes > Tinamidae > Nothoprocta > Nothoprocta pentlandii. The sequence goes on from VZSG01000851.1 coordinate 83,155, forward strand.
CCAAGTTTGTTTCAGTTGAAATGAACACTATTTAATAACAGTAGCTACAGGCTATTTTACAATCTATGCTCTTGGAAAAATTAAACCTTTCAATATACAACAGAAGGCTGCATTACCTCAAGTCTTACTCTGAGGAATCAAATGAAATGAACCTTATAGACTACTTTGAATTACTGAGTCTAAAATAAAGTATTTTGCAATATAATTGCCACTATATTAACCACATATACAGCAGCAAAACTTCCATGGTTTAACACCACAAGAATTTACCAGACCGTAATTTTCAAATATGATATCAGGAGAGGAAAAAAAAAAAAACACTGTTGACATTAATGAAGTTATGGAAACAGCATTATTCATAATTTCAGCTTGAACCATGATTTCTCTGCAGGAAGATATAAGATGATTTATAGTATAAATGTTTCTGATTAAATTGTGCTTTCTTTTCTAATATCAAAACAAATTGATAAAGATCTCACTATACACAGACTAAGCATTTTTAAAAACCTTAATTTTAAAAATCTTTATAGCCATGTTAAATGTTCTGCCCATATTTACCTACAGCTGTGAAGATAAAGGTTTTCACAAACACTTTCAAAATCAGTCACAGAATGGCATGAACACCATTTTTTGTAAAAGAATAATGTTTAAAATACAATGATGCAAACCTGTACCTTAAGTTCAGATTGAGTGAAAGCCTGGAAAGTATTTTATTTCTAAAAATGACGTATTCCTACCCTGGAATATTTTCTTCCATTATTTTACATTAAAAACATACAGATATATTTAAATAATACTAATAAATCTATATGAAGTTAAATAGATTTGAAACTGTTTTGTTTCTCAATCCTCACCTCAGATGCACTAAATGCAAGATAACTATGTTGTCCCAGCATCTGATCATGATGTGACAAATAGGAACCTGTTATTCTGATTATCTCTCATTCAGAAAACACTCTCTCTCAAAAAGAAGTTTAATTAACCTGCATAAATAGCAAGAAAGAGTGTCTGAAAAGAGTGTCTGTTTTAGAAATATTTTAAAATTACTATTTAAAAATATTAAAATAATTATTATTTAATTATTCAAAATGATTAAAATTATTATTTATTTTTTTCTTTTTTCCAGAGCGAATCATAACTTCTAGCAGGCATTTTACCATTAAAAGTTTGTAACCAATCATTTAATAATCAGAGCCAAAGAGAATATAGGTGGTCTTATATGTAAAGGGATAAAATGTCAAAGCCAAAGAGAGTCTTACATTTATATGTAAAAGGATAAGATGTCAAAGCATATTACAGGCACATGAACATTCGCAGAGAGGAAGCATGGTCTTTACAGAAGTGCAACAGGATTGCGGTTCTCCAACTGCAGGCATAGCCCAAAGTAACAAAAGAGGCTCATCTGACAGCCCCAAAATACCACTGCTGTGGCATGGATGATATGAGAATTAAAGGCATAGTAGGTACTATGCTTCAAAGATGGATTGAGATTGCTTACTTAAGCCCTAATCAAGGGTATTATCAGCTGTACTTATTATTCTGTTTAGATTGGTTTGGAACTGAAAAGCTGTAGAAAGAGGTGAAGACCTCAAAGGTCTACATGAGAGGTTACCAGCATTAGTATGAAACCTTAGCCATTTATTTTGCTCTGGAGCTGAGTTAAAAACTATTAATCACTTTGATGTAAGACATTTAAAGTAAATTTCCTCTTTACAACTTTTTCCATATACCAATTTAATTTAATATTTTATATTAGAATATACCTTGTGAATCTGGGCAAGATCATGATTTTATTACTCCTTTTAGAAATGATATAATAACCTTTCTGAATCTCGAAAAAGGATCACCTTATATACAAAAATACTTCTTTGAACTTTGAACCCAATTTTATGTGGATTAGGCACTTTGGGAAATGACAGCATGCTTTTACAGTATCCCCGTAGCAATACTGAGTGTGCATAGGGTTTGAAGGGAGGAAATAGGAACTGGAAATTCTAAGGTCTATTTCTATTGTCACTGATTTCCTACGTGACCTTGGACAAGTAAAAATTTATCTGAATCACAAATATCTTAATTAGATATAACAAACACCTCACAACATTGCAACAGAGGTTTAATTGTTGGAAAATCAGTAACATGTTTTGACAGGCTTGAAATGAGATATAATTTATGTTAAACATATTACTAGAATCAGTATATGAAGGCAGTAGCACAGAACACTACGTTATCCAGTTCAGTACCCAGTTCAGACAGGAACTGGATATTTAAGGTATAGGTAAAGGATATTTAAGGGTAAAGACATACCCTCATTCAGATGCAATATAATTTCAATGATGCTCATAATCAAGTATAACATAGATCTGTTCTAATATCAGCTTTAAGTCAGATGCAACAACTGACATTTGTGTCTGAATCTTACCTTTCATCAACATGCAGTTAGCAAGTATGTTTTGAATGTCATAAACAAAACAGTATTAAAAGATTAACATTACTGAACTGGAATATGTAGCATGTATACAAAAAAACTCCATCTGCTGGCACCTCTGCTTATAAATACTGCTCATTTCAGTCAGAATATCTGACAAAGCATGACTGCAGGTGACAGGCAACATCAGTGAGCATTAATGAGCAATGTGTACAAGCACACCATAAAAAGTACTACCGTAAAAGGGTAAGAGGGAAAGGGAAGAGAGGATATAGACATTTGCCTGTTTACAGGGTGGATACAGGGTGGTTTTTCAAACTTTCTTGATAACAGGCCTAAAGATGTGCCTATCAGAGACTGTTTCATTTTAGTCCAGGAAGAGTCCTAAAACATACCAGAACATTGATAAAACTTGAGTTCCCTGGCCCCTCCATGTAGATCGTAGATAAAAATGAATTATTAATTATTAGGCTCACAGTGACTACATTTTCTTAAAGACTGGCTTGTGTCCAGATCCATATTTCAGAAGCTATAAACTGTATACAGAAGATGAAAAAGTCTAATCTGAAGTAAATGTTATCCAGAATTTCTCACTAACTTTAGAAATAAAATCAGTTATTATACCTCATTTTTAGATACAAACCAATTTTTTTTTCTGTAAGTATTATTACCCTAATAATAATATAGTATACGTTGCTACAGGATTATTGTTCAAATATAGGAGTTATTTCCAGAAGACTAAGAAATATAATTGGATGGCAGAAAAATCTATGCTACTGCTGTCTCTACTGCATCTGTCTCTACTGCATGCTGTCTCTGCTTGGACATAGTCTTGTAGTTTCTTGTGATTTCTTTAAGTCTTCATTCAGGGGATAAAGGAAAAAAAAAAGTGATTAAGACCAAGTTCTAAGAAGTTATCGGTCAATATGATAATTATACTCTAAAAAGTTGTTCACTAATTTGATAATGATTACTGAATTTGAAGCCTCTCGGGAAAAATGAAAATTTGTTTTTTGCAGGAAAGTGTATAGCTATGCAACCTGCTTTATATAAATCCTATTGATGGGCTATATATTGACTGTGTGTGGTATATTATAAAACTTTTACCTAAAGCAACTCTTTTTTATTATTTCTGGTACATGTTTTTTTCCAATACACAGCCAAACTCTTCAAGGTACTTCTTGAAACCAGAGTACTGGTATATACACAACACACAGATTTGGGGCTTTTCGGGAAGCTGGCAGCTACCCATCCTGGCCTCCTGCTTTTGGTGAGCCTCTTGTCCAGGGATGTCTCTTTCACAGGTCATAACCCCCAGCCCCAAATCACTTGCTCTGAAATCTAGGAGGTCTCAAACTCCTTTAGACACTTATCCTTATGCAATTAAAAGGAAACCATCTCCATGGTAACTTCCTTTGACCAAACAGGGAGTTCAGACACTTGGTACAAATGTATCAGATTCCTGAACTAAATCATCTTCATTTCCGGAATGACATACCAGATCTGGAAAAGGGAAAGAGAAGGACAACGAAGTATGTAATGAATTCCATTTGAGGAGTGACCAAAAAACTATACTTCAGCCTGAAAAGAATGTGTTAGGATAAAAAAAGGACTGCAAAACTGTTCATATTATGCAGATGATGGATAAGGTTTTCTTGTGCATTGTTTCTTGAAATACAAGAACTAGAAGGTTTTAAGTGATGATAGCTAAAAAGTATTTAGAGTTGAATTTCACTTTGTGCTGAGGTATGATTTAGGGAAACCAAACAAGGATTAGTAACAAACAAAGATTTCAGCTGCCTAAAGTGACATAAACCCCGAAAATATAATAGGAGAAGTTTAAAAAAAAAAAAAAAAGAAAACCCTATACAGCTATCTTGCAATTGAGACTGAGGATCTAGCAATAAAATGGGTCTAAATCTTCATCTTCTGCAGCCAGGGAATTTTGTTACTTTCTGATTATGCAAAGATGTGATCTGTAGTAGACAACTTTCTGTGACACAGGTTTATGCAACATTGCATGTTGGGAATGTCTTTGAAGTTGCTATCCAAATTTTCTCCATGTCATGTTTATGGCAGTGAAATGTTTTTTGCTTATCACAAATAGCTTGTCTGAAATATTTAAGCTATCTCAAGCACAGCTGACAGATAATACTCCAAATAAAATTTCCTTTACTGACATTCAAATTGAAATATTAGAATTAAGCAAACAATAGAAAGGTCAGAGACAATTAAATTTAAGGCATTGGTGACATCAAAATATAGCCACATTTTTACCAGTTTCTAGACCTATATCATATTTCTTCTATATTAAAGAGTATTTTTATTCTTCACTTTTCACAATGACTTTCATTTTTTCCTTTAATCTTTTAGATTAATACTAATTTTGATGAACTGTAGCAATAGATACTGTTTTTAATTACAGAAAAACATAAATCATTTTTATATTTAAATAAAGCAACAAATTATGTTAGGTTACAGTATTAGATTTCAATTTAGTCACAGAGAGTGAACAAAGCTTCATTCTTAAATCAGTTTTGTGGATTTATTTTTGGGCATTATCTAAGACCAAACTTTCCAAATACATAAATCTTGCAGAAACAGTTGGTAACCTAACAGTATCATCATTCCGAAACTGTCCTGACCTCAGAAAATAACTTTGCTACATCCATACATTATGTCACAAAGAGCGGTTTAAATTTAATGTAGATACTAATTATGAATATTTTTAACTTTAAAATGCTCATTTAGTCTTTAAAGAGCCAGATGTGCCATGAGTGCCTCTGTGAGGACTGTGAGACAGAGTTACAATATGCTGCTTTTAGGAATCATTTTCTCCCCATTATTCTGAGTTCATCAGTCCATAAAGATCATTCTAACCTTCCTTCAGCTGAGATGAATTATATCCTGAAAATACTGTCCAAAAGATGTCAGAAAGTACCTAAAACTCATTTTTTCCCACTGTCGCACATTGGCCATTATAATTTTATATTATATATGTAACTTATATATATATAAATTTCTACTATATAATCTATATAACCTATTCATATATTACTGGGTGGGGGGAACAATATTAAAAGCAGTCAAATTTAAAAGAAAATGGAATGCTTCAAATACATTCCACAGTGTAAAATGGTTAACCATGAAAGGTTTATTTATTATCTTTAGAAAGATTTCAGCTAGTTTTAGTGGAGAAGAAGGATAAAGACATTTCTTAAAAAAAAAATAAATAAAAATACAGTTAACTTGTATAAGCCTTTGTACTTTACTGCAGGGAAATCTCATTAACTTTTCCCTAACGAACAATTAAAATGTTATTTCAGCAGACATTTGAAAGAGGATGCACAAAATATATGTAAAGGGTTATGGTTATTGCTCAGTTTGCCTACCTCAACTTGCAAACTCTTCAAAAAGAGAAAGCAAATTTTTGCTGAGTTTCCCATCCTTTATAAAAGAGAAGCAAGATATTAGTGGTTGATAGCGACTGCTCAAAGGGAGTTTATGTATCTGCAAGTGAGTATGGAAGATGTATGCACATAAGCAATTAATGGAATATGAAGATCTTACAGTATTAATTATTTAACACCATAAATTTCTCTATTCATAATTCATTTCATATTATCCTTCAGTGTGTTTATTTCTTGTTCTTTAACAGTTACCCTTTGTTACTGAAATGCTTTTTAACAAAGACATTTGTTCCAATAGGACAGAATACCATTTTCTTCATTATTGTGATTTAATTACTTTATGTTAAAGCTTAACTATACTTTAAAGTAAATTATACTTTAACTTATTTTATTCTTAGTATTTTTCTAATACTTTTTTTTCTTTAAAAGAAAAATCTTTCTTTTGACTCTTTTCCCCTGCTAATCAAAAATGAAAGACTCCATGCACTGATTTCTTTCTAGGTAGTATGCTCTTAAATTATGCTCACAAATTACACCTTTTCCATACAGTTAGTGTCAGAGTTTTCTTTAGTACTGTCCTATGTAAAAGCAAATCACTCTGCTACAAAACTATCATGATTAAGTTGTCATGGACATATTAGCTAATGACATAATTAAAAATATATATCTATTTAAATAGCATTGTCTGAAATGAATCTATAATTATTAGTGATCACTTTTGGGAAAACTAAGTTTTCTAGAATTCCGTATTGATTTACATAAACCTTTAACTTTAGTGTCTTTATAATGAAATTCACATCTGCAGTGAGTCAGACCTGTGCAAAGGCCTGTTCAGAGAGAACACTGACAAGTTAGTTGAAATGCTGCTCATGTCATGGAAACAATGAAATGTGACATTTTGTGTGTTAAGTCTGGCAATAGGTTTACTGGAAAAGAAAGCAAGACTCATTTATTCTCTTTTCTGAAAGGTAGCAGTATGGATAGGAGAATTTAACGTTCACATTTTCTGTATTTTTAATATTTCTTAGTTAATTGTGTGTTTAAGTGTTTTCTAAGTATATTTCTGGTACCTTAGGTATTTATTTATTTGCAATTTTTTCTTTCACTGACATCTACATACATAGATACATTCTGTGTAGAATGATGAATATAAGACATTTTTTAAATAAAATAATTTTAAAAAAATACAGATGAGATTTCTGTATTTGGAATTTTATAGCTTAGATTAAAAGGTCTTTGTCAAAATTTGCAAGGACTTAAGTCAGGGCCTGTCTTCATCGAGCCTGTCTTCATTGACCACGTTTTTCACTAGACATGAGACAATATATGTACACAGCTGCTGTACTCAGGTCTGCCTGAGGTCTATCCTTTCACACCATCAGGTTAAGAGAATGTAATACTTTAGACTTAGGGATCCAATATCAATCATTCAAGAGACAGATGTGGAAGCAGAATACCACAATAATAATTTAGCAATCATAGAATCATAACAGTTGGAAAAGACCTTTGAGATCATTGAGTCCAACTGAAAGACCCTCAACACTATACATGTTAAACTATGTCCCTAAGCACCTCTTCTACATGTTTCTTGAACACTGCCAGGGATGGTGACTCCACCACTTCGTAGGGCAGGCTGTTCCAATGCTTGGCTACTCTCTTTGTGTGGAAATTTTTCCTAATATCTAACCTGAATCTCCTCTGACTCAATTTGAGGTCATTCCCTCTTGTCCTATTGGTAGTTATTCTGGAGAAGGGATCAAGTAAATGCTACAATCAAAATAGTGACATAAAATAAACATGGAATTACTAGCTGGTCACCAGTCAAAAAGAACTCCGTTCCATTTCTCATTTCAGCAACCTGTTTCTGGATCCTTCAGAAAGAGTATAAGTTCAAACTTTTAAAAAATCATTTGAACATATTTATTACATACATATTTGAACTCAGTTCTCTCTTTTAAATAGTCAGGCTCAGAGATCTTACAGTCCAAACTAGAAAACCCTGTCTGACTGAGATTACATGGTTCTAGCAACTCCAATTAGAGAGCACTGGCAGCAGGACAGGTCCACCATAACACCATAATGATATTATTGAAGGTAATTATTGGGCTTTATATATCAGAGCATCTGGAGGAGACTTATTCAGGCTTGAAAGTTTGATAGTTTTAGTACTAATAGAGATATATATAATATTACACACACACACATATATGTGTGTGTGTGTGTGTATATATATATATATATGTATATATATATAAGCTTCTTTCCTGTGAGGGTTACAGAGCCCTGGAACAGGCTGCCCAGGGAGGTTGTGAAGTCTCCTTCTCCAGAGGTCTTCAAAACTCACCTGGATGCAACCCTGTGCCATGTGCTCTAGGTGACCCTGCGTGTACAGGTGGGCTTAGAGGCCCCTTCCAACCTTAACCATTCTGTGATTCTGTGATATATATATATAAAAATATATATATATAGCTAGCAAAAACCATCATTTACTCTATCAATAGTATGAAAGGAAATGTTTCACTTCCCAAAAGATTGGGCACATTTTTTCCCCCAGTTTTTAGGAAGCAAATGAACAACAAAAAAATATATATATATATGCACTGATAAAAATAGTGATGGATGTTGCTCACTTACTGAATAGAAGAATCATCAATGTGTGGGGAACAGAGATGTCAATAAACCACAAAAGCAAATGGAAAACTAGAGAACTAGTAAGCTGGAAATTATGGAGGAAAGCAGATGATAAACTATTTTATAGTTCTGAAACATTAAATGACTGCTAGACATTACATAGAACTTTAGAAACAACTGGAAGTCAACAGAACCAGAATTTGTTAGAATTTGCATCAACTGATGAACTTTTTGAGTGTCCTACTTATACAGTCCTGTAAACAGACTGAAAGAATGAAAATGTGTGTACCCACAGGTCATATCAATTCCTGCTTGGTCTCATGTACAATTTTAATTATACCAGAGGTAGGGATGAGAAGAAGGTCCAGTGGATACTAGAGATGCAATGCTATTTTGTGACCATCACTTCTGCCTTCACTCAGTAACTCTGTGAGGTTTGTGACCACACACATGTACATTGTTGGCTGTCCCTGTCTTCTCCTGTGTCTCCTATGATGTCCTCCACAGTCATATTCCCAGTAGTGCGGAAAAGATATAATCTGCTCCATAAGCACTGTAATGTTGCAACACTAAGCTAGAGATGACTTTGTTTTTTCTTTTAGTTAGAACTGCCACTTATTTTGAATAGGATGAGTTAATGCGCACCACATGTACGCTACTAAAAAGAGGCATTTGCCAAAGCATTTCACAACTACATATTTAAAAATATTTCCGTTTGGCTGAGACATGAGCCTCTCACCGGCTTAAAGGCCAGTAAAAGGCAAATATAACAGCTGTCCTGAGAATCAAGGATCAACTCCATTGATTAATGATCAAGATCAACTCTATTAATTACTTAAGAGTGAGGGTAAATGCACATTAATTACATTAGCACAGTACCTGAAGTTGTCACAACTACTACAAAGCATAGGAATAACAAACAGTCAACAAAACTGATTAAATTAAAAGAAAAACAACAACAGAAGTGTACCTATGTGCAGTAAAAGAAACAAGTCAAGGCAAGTGTACTCATTTAAAGAATCAAAAAACATCAAACAAAAACAAACAAACAAAAAGAAAAGCATTAACAAAAAACCTAAGCTTGATGGCTCAGAAATCTGCAATATATGCAGTATGTTTGGGTTGAAGCATTATATCATAACCCTACAAAGGCTGAAGTAGTAGTAGAATCCACCTGAAAAGAGTGTGAAAATTTGAATATTTGAGGAGCGATCAGAGAGCTGGAAAGAGAAAAATGAACCCAGAAAGACTTGATGGAAAGCGTCAAAACAACAAACACCTATGAAAGTCAAGAAGATCTTCAAAACAACTATGCATCAAATATAGCCTGGTATTTTCAAAAACTCTCAGAGAACACTTCTTCCACTGAAGTGTGTGGGAGTTTGGATGGAAGTAGAAATAGCAGTCTACCATGAGATCTATTAAAAAGAAAAAAAAAAGAAAAAAAATCTCTCAACCGCTGTCTAATACAAAGGGGGAAAAGGCCAAATACTTCAACTCAGAATACACAGAAGGGATTTTTCCGCAAGCACACATATACTTCTTCATTCTTCCATAACTCTCAGCTACTGTGAATACATCTCTTAACCCCTTATTTTTCAGTGAAATTAAGATGCTTGCAGACTCTTAATAGAGTTTATTAAATACATTTATTAATATATTTGATTAGATACACATGGCTTACTTCAGCACGACAATTACCACCTGCCTTTCAATCTGTGCTAACTGCTTGTCTCCATCACTGCCTTAAATCCCTCCCCTTTTCTTGCAGGACTCCCACTTCCAAACATCTGCTCCATTTTGTCTGCATCCCAAGATTTCCTCTTCTCCACCTTGCACTTGAACAGTCCAGCAGCATGTTACCTATGGGCGGAACTGATATTTGCAAGCTATTTCTTAGTTCCAGACCAATCTGCATCACAGAATGCATGAAAATAAACAGTATCTCTATGTGTAGCCTTGCACATCTTTGGCAACTTGTCTGTCTTGTACTTAGGTAAAAAACAGTGCAGCTGGACTGCCCATAGCCCATATGTTGTGCACAGTTTTCAACAATGCCATCAACAAAATCATGTCATTTAAGAATATATTATCACAAGCAGAAATAAAAAATAATATCAACTTGGCAAGCAAGATTTCTCAGCATTAAGGAACTCAACTCAAACAAAAATACTGTCACTAATGGAATTACAGAAGAAAAACTGAAATAGACAATTCAGATGGGATCATGTAGAAATCTTTACCACTGCAGCTCACCAGAACATGTTAATTGAGCAGTATTTATACAAGAATAGTTATTCCTTGGCATTCCAAGGGATTTTTTTGCAAAGCTTTCATATATTTTATGCTTAGTTTCTCCTCAAACTCCTAAAGCATGTACCAATCAACAGCCAATGAAAAATCTTAGTTATTACTAAGTAAAATACATACTGTGACAAGAAAGCACATGCCAAGAAGCAAAAATTTTCCCTCTGCACCGAGATTCACTCATATTTTCTAAAAAGGATATAAATACTTGTTGCAGTCCCTAGTAAAGTAGTTTTTAGAAATTCTACAAGTTTCGGTCTTAGATTTGCAAAGTAGTTGGCTTTCTCTCCCTTATATGGTAGGGCGATCATTAATTTGGAATTTTTAGTTTTTTGCTGTTTTCTTAACAATCATAACCTTAATTCATTATTTCATAAGAGAAAAATCCATAAGTGCAATTCTGTATTATCTTAGGCTGAAAGCTTTTAATGAAAATAAAAACAAAAAATGAGTAAATATTGGCATCATATTGTCTAAAAATAAAACTTTAAAAAGTCATAGAAATGAACTATGAATGCTTTGAATTTATCTGCTGTGATTATCTGTGATTATCGACCTTCCTCTTCCACTTATTCCCTTATAAAGATTCCTTTGAAAGGTGCAAAAATTTTATCACACAAAATAGCTATTACTATAAATGTTGAGACACACCCATGGCACCATAACTAGGCTCATAAAATAGCTTCCCATCAATGTTTAGGGCCAAAGGAGGCTATAAAAAGTAATAAGAAAAAGATAACAGGTAAGAAAAAGAACTCTATCTACAAATGCTCTCTCAATCAAATGCTCAAGCCCCAGTCCAGATTTCATCTCCCAAGGCAAAGAAATAAAAATTGACTGAGCAGTTGGGCTTGCAGTGTTTGAGAAACACACAAAATAGAAGCACTAATACTGGCTCTCTAATTCTAACACTAATATTGGCAATTAACTCTCTATGGACAGCAATTGACTGTGTTGTAGAAATTACTGTGGTAGAAGAGGCTTGAGAGAATTCCCAACTAGAGAGCACAGATACGTAAGAGGAGATTCTATTCACTAAGTGAATAGAATGTTGTATTTTCCTCTCTATTTTAACAACTAACAATTAAATTGATAAATAGCTTATTCCGCAGCTTTCCAACTCTCTCAGCTATTCCAGTTCTTTCCTCATCATGTTCTGTTCTTATTTTCCATTATTCTATCCATAATATCTGCTTGACTAATTTTTTAAGTTTCACTAAAGTACAGAAGTTTTCTTCTATACGCAGTTTTTTTATTTGTTTTGCCTGAGTCTTACTTAGAGTAAGGGAAAATTTACCAAGAGAGGAAATAAATGTGAATTTCTTCATTACACTTGCATTTCATCATGAAAAGTGCAGCCTTTTCTCCTCTAACAAGATAAATTGGCCAATAACTTTGCAAACAATATTTGTGTACGATAATAAAGTGTACTCTAGTTTCATAAATAAACACAAAACTCCTTCAATAGTTTATTAATTATTTTATCTTCTGGACAATTGTACACATAGAATAGGTCACTAACAATTTCTTTTTAAAATTCACTTTCATAGTATCTAGGAGTGAGAAAATGGTTTGGAGAGAAAAAAAATCTTGCAGTACAAAGCAAGATGTTTATGCAATATAGCTGTAAAGATCCCTTATTACTTTGCCTATTACCACTTTATTAATAATGCATTTTCAGAGTATTCTTAATTGATTACACAATCACAACTATGACATACATACATACATATATATATATATATATATATATATATATATATATATAAAGCCTTAGGGCAGGTATCTGGTGTGCCTTCTCATTTTCTTTTTAATAACCAGTGCTTGATATATTTAGAGATATATGTTGAAAACAAAGTGCTCAGTATATGGGGGGTTTAATTCCTCACTAGAATAGCAGCCAGACATTCTAGACTCAGACAGTTCGCATAAGTATACACAGCACAGCATTCCCAAAGATGTTTCAACTGTGGCTACTGGAAGCCAGACTTAAATACCCTGTCAGGAAAAAAAAATAAAATAAAAGCAGTACCTTGTCCATTGATATTACAATTTCATTTGAAAACGTCATCATTGCCAGGGCTTCAATAACAATTAAAGGACAGGAGAGCTAATTAGTTAATATTCCTTCTTCCTATCTCTTTAGACTTGGAAAGAAATGGAGTGCTATGGAATCAGTCTAATACAATAAACATATCATTGATGAAATTACAAACTACATCAGTTTGTAAAATCCGGACTACAGATTTTTGTTGTTGTTGTGAGGATTACATGGTCACTACATGTAATAAATTTTAATTTCCAAGAGAAAAAATACACAGTCTTAATTTAGTCAAAAGTCCAGACACAGTTTGACAGGACTGAGAAGAGAAAGAATGGCAGGTAAACCTTTTTTTTTTTTTTTTTTTTGAACTCAAGTGAGAATGTAGATGCAAGTTTTTTCCCTTCTCAAAATATAAAGGACATAGTAATCTCTGCAATTTCTGAAGAGTAAAAAGGGTGTCCTGACTCAAAAAGCTGTTCATAAACAAACTGAGGTAAAGCTATCATTTCTGGTCATACTAACTATAGGAGACAGTTCAATTGTTAAGAGAAGATTTTTTTTTTCAGACAGAAAAAGACAAAAAAACCTCAAATGCATAATATAATAATATAATAATATAACAATAATAATAATAAAAAAAAGCACTTGAAGCAATGCCATTACACAGCACACTACCAATAGAAGCCATAATTTATCTTCAAGGAACCCACCACAAGCTAATATTAGAGGTGTCTGAGGGAGATACTTGAATCTCTGTTTTTAAACTGTCAAATTATTCCATTCTATAAGCTCAGACCAGTTTCAAACAGAGCAGACAGGAGAGAAAAATGAAGCTTGCCTTATCTTTAAGTTCCTTTTCTGTAATTAAATTTTAAAATAGGTATTATCAGTCTTTCCTTACCAGTTCTGTTCTTGCAGTTGCTCTACTTCAAGAATTTGTAAGATGGTTTTACATGAGCCACCTTGTCTGGCCTCAACAGAGGCTGAGGGTTGACCTACTGGAAAGCAGCTCTTTGGAGAAGGATCTGTGAGTCCTGGTGGACAAATTCACCATGAATCATCAATGTGCTTCTGTGGCCAAGAAGATCAAGAAGGCCTGGTGTACACAAGGAAGAGCACTGCCAGCAAGCTGAGGGAGGTTATTCTCCCTCTCTACTCAGCCCTGTTGAGGGAACGTCTGGAGAGCACACAACAATTTCCTACAAAATCCTTTAACTGCTGGTATACATAAGATAACACACAATAGTGACAACTATTAACTAATAACAACACGCAAAATGTATAAAAGTGAATCTCAGCTAGGGATTCAATTAACTATTATATAAAAAGCCATCTATATCAGATCAAAGATCTGTCTAACACAATATCCCCTCACCAAAAAGAGTCAATGATTATTTCCCAGGAAAAAGACAGGTGGGGAGTGCACATAGAGAGACCTTTCTTCTCCCAGAATTGAGTGAGTTCAGGCCTCAGCGGTTTGATGAACTCAAGGTTTCTTTGGGTAAATCCATGGAATAAAAAGCATTAAATATAGTCACTGTTTGAACATAAGAATCTCTAGTATCTACAATGTTTTGTAGCAGGAAATTCCACTGACCCTGCTGTATGTTAGATTCGCTTGATGTCTTCTAGCTCTTATATTGGAAGAAATGGTGAACAGTCATCCTATCTTTACCTTTATATTCACATTCTCCATGCTACTCATTATTTTGCAGGTCTTTATTATAAAACCATTCAATTGATTCAATTCTAGACTATGAGAATTATCCTACTGAATTATTTCTTACATGGAAGCATTTCAGAATCTTTATTCACCCTTTTCTGAAGTTTTTCAGAACTAATGTAGTTCAACTAGGTATAGAACCTATATCTTTTAACCGCACAACTATAAAAACAGTTAGCAAGCCTTTTTGAGAAATGAATCTAACATTGGTAAGGGTATATCTTAGATTTCCACAAATGCAAGCACCTGAGAAATGATATTTGTTTCCTGGTGTACCTGCACATGCTTAGTAAGGACCTTCCAAACAATACCTTAAAGTCAAGTTTACAGTACCACCAATGCTTTTCTATTCAAATCCTTTGCACCCTTTCACTTTTTCTGTTTGAATAGAAATATTTTTCTGTCACTGCTTCTAAACCCATCATTTCAATACCTATCAGAGTCAGAGCATCAATAAGCCCTATTTGCCTTCAAGCCTCTCATGATATGTTCTAAGAAAGTGAGCAGGAGAAAGTTTAGCTATAAATTAACAAAACTAGTAGAAAATTTGATCAATTGCCCTTAATAAATAAAAAATCCAGGCATCTATGTACTGGACAAAAAGTTGAAAATGATCATTCGTCAGTCACCTCCCATTCTGAAGAGACAGAATACCAAATGCCAGCAATTGCATGGACGTACAGTTTTAGGACTGTCATGTTGTAATTATCCATTAGTTATTCTCCTAGTTCTTAACCATACCTCTGTTATCAACCTTTTTATAGTGATAGTGATGCCTTTTCTAGGACCAAATAAAACACAAATCCATTTTACCCTGATAGTTTACAGATTCCTGAAGCAAAGATGAATGTTACAAAGCAACTGGTTGGGCTTTTATACAATAGTCATCCTAAACCATAACTTACTGCTTTATTGCTAATGAAACATAAATGACACTTTAAAAATACACCATCTTCAGTATTTTCCTCTACATACATTCCTTTTACAATCCTCAACACTGCAAAATAAATGCATGGTCCTTTTGTAGAGTTTTGTCATATTTGCCTATTGGCATGCACCCCTGTGCATGCATATGCACGTGCACATACACACATACATGTGCACAAAGACAGAATCCATAGTTCATGAAAATAAAATGTCCCTTGTAAAAGCCTCTGTAGCTGAGCCAATCACAGAATCACAGAATGGTTAAAGCTGGATGGTACGTCTAGAGATCATCTAGTCCAACCTCCCCTGCTCCAGCAGGGACACCCAAGGCACTGGGCACAGAGTCACATCAAGGCAGGTTTGAAGACCTCCAGAGAAGGAGATTCCACAACCTTCCTGTGCAGCCTGATGCAGAGCTCTGTCACCCTCACAGGGAAGAAGTTCCTCCTCACATGGAGATGGAACTTCCTGTATTTCAACTTACACTCATTGCCCTTTGTCCTATCACTGGCCACCACTGTGAGGAGTTTGGCCTCTTCCTCCCTACATTCTCCCTTCAGGTATTTGTAATATATTGATCAGATCCTCTCTCGGCCTTCTCTTCTCCAGGCTAAAAAGGCCCAGCTCCCTTAGTCTTTCCTCATAAGACAGATGCTCCAGTCCCTTAATAATTGTGCCTCTATGCTGGACCCTCTATAAAAGCTTTTGTACTGGGGAGCCCAATACTACAGGTGCGAGCTCACCAGAGCTGAGTAGAGGGGCAGGATCACCTCCCTTGACCTGCTGGCAATACTCCTCCTGATGCAGGCCAGGATCTCATTGGCCTTCTTGGCCCTGAGGGCACACTGCTGTCTCATAGTTAACTTGTTGTCAACCAGGACTCCCAGATCCCTCTCTGCGGAGCTGTTCTCCGAGAAGGTTAATCACAGAATCACAGAATGTTCAAGGTTGGAAGGGACCTCTACAGATCATCTAGTACAACCTGCCTGCTCAAGCAGGGACACGCAGAGCATGTGGCACAGGGTGGCGTCCAGGCGGGTTTTGAAGACCTCCAGAGAAGGAGACTCCACAACCCCCCTGGGCAGCCTGTTCCAGGGCTCTGTCACCCTCACAGTAAAGAAGTTCTTCCTCACCTGGAGATAGAACTTTCTGTGTTTCAACTTATACCCATTACCCATTTCCTCTTGTCCTGTCACTGGCCACCAATGAGAAGAGCTTGGCCCCTTCCTCCCTACATTCTCTCTTCATGAACTTATACATGTTAATCAGATCCCCTCTCAGCCTTCACTTCTCCGTGAACAGTAGGGTACTCTACCCTACGAGTAGAATAGAGTAACCTCTACTCTGTACTGGTGTCTAGGGTTATTCCTTCCCAGGTGTAGGACCCTGCACTTGTTGGTTCACCTCAATCCTCTTGTTATGTAAATCATTTATGTAGGTTTGCTAGGTTATTGATCTAGAATTATTAGTATAGGTGTTTTTTCTATGGAATTTAACTGGGGCAGTGGCCTCAGAGTCATGGTAATGCTTATTAAGAAAGAAAAGCTCTAAATTATAAAGATAAGGGTTCATGACTAACTTTCAGGTGCTTGCTTCTTTAACTAGCAGTGCTGCCTGCTTTTCACCGTACTTCTTATATAGGGTGAAATTTAAGTAACTATTATTTAATTTAAATTTAACTACTGATAAATAACATGGCACTGAATAACATTAACAAAAAGAATTGCAATAAGGAGTCAAGAAAATATTATTTCAAATTATTTACATTATAACCAGCTTCCTGGGTAAGAAAGGGCAAAGCTGAATGTGCTTTTTTACTCCTCCTCTTTTAGAGGATCAGAGCTTATAGAATGGTAGGCACAGTATCTTCTCAGTATATACTGAGAAACAATTACTCTGTGTGCTACATATCTGTTTCATCAGGCTTGTAGAGGGATTCAGGCCCTGATCTCTTCTTGTGCTGAAGTTTTATGTCAGATCAAGAGGATATTATAATCTTTGGACATGGGGCTCTTCACTTAAAAGGAAGATTTAAGAAATCAAATATGGTTTAAAGTTAACAGAATTGTCTGGGAGAGGTACAAATCATCATCTTGCTTGCTTTGCAGTATTATAAATATGTTCTTTCCAATAAAAACAATATCCTATATTTGTAACATTACATCCATTTACATCCATTTACATCCTGAAGAAATTGCCAAACTGAAAAAAAAAAAAAAAGGTTATATCACCAAATTACACAATAATTGTGGAAAGGTTTCAGAAGGTACTTCTGCAGATAATCTCATTCAATGTCCCAGCTTAATCATGGCCAGCAAGAGCTGGTTGACCGAGATCATGACATGTCCCAGTCACATGGACATGGATACTCCACAACCTCTCTGGGCAACATGTTTATATAAAGAAACAAAAATCACTATACAAAATACAGAAAGTACAGTGTTTATACATGCAGGGCTCCCAATGAATTTACACACTGTGTTGAAGCATTGATTTAGCCTCTGGTCAAAGATAATTTTTGCTTTTAAAAAACTACACTTAACATGTAAATAATCTGTTATAAAATCTACCTACCTACCTATCTAAAATCTATTACTAGAATAACTGGAACATATTTTCTGAAAAAAACTGGTGTGCCTCATTTTTTCAAAGATTATTCAGTGCTTAGAGTAAAACACGTTATGTGTCTTGCAGATTCACTAGCATTAGTTCTCTAGGCATACTTCAAAAAATTTCATAGAATTCTTTGAACTATATCAGTTCTTGCCATTTAGCCCAGAATATCCAATTAACAATTGACTTTTCAGAAAAAAAAAATATAATTGGTAATGCACAAAAGCACCACCTCAAAAGATTGTTTACCTGCAATAGGAGTGTCTGAATGTTTGGTGAAAGTATATACCAAAAAATCTGGCATATCTGGTCCTATTCTTAGGCATAGAATATTTTCAAATATTTTAAAAATTCCAAAACTTTTAAGATTCTGGTACAGTATAAATAAAAAAAATATATCCGATGAACATTTAAACTACAATTGTTCAATGTAGATTTAAACTTTAGGGAATAGTCTATTATTATTTATTTATACAGCTGAAGATCCTCAATGAAATGGTAATTATCCCAGAGGTTACACATAGTCAAGATCAGTTAATTGTCCTTAAATTTCATTTTATTGCTCATATGCTTTTCATATCTTTAGGACTTCCTCTGCATAAAATTACTGAAGTCTTTATTAGGAATTCATGAACTGCTTTGCAGACTTTAATAGCTGGCTCACAGTCAGTTCTTTGAAGAGCTTAATGCTTTTTTTTTTTTTTTTTTTTTTTTTTT
>VZSG01000851.1:102577-167104 GCA_013398315.1 Nothoprocta pentlandii
AAAAAAAAAAAAAAAAAAAAAAAAAAAAAAAAAAAAAAAAAAAAAAAAAAAAAAAAAAAAAAAAAAAAAAAAAAAAAAAAAAAAAAAAACCTTATAGCTAACATATAAAAATGTTCCATGTATCATAAAGACACTAAGGAGAAATATTATTTTAAAAAGTACAAGTTCCCAAGTGAATAGGAACAATGGAAAAATAGTGAGGAATTGCTCCAGTATCTTCCTCTCCATTTAAGGATGATGCACCATATCTCTATGCAAGGTGGCAGGTTCTCTCTTCAGTTCAGTAAGCAAGTAAGGAAAGATCTCTGTTCTTTGGTTTACCTTTTATGCTAGAGTGATTGCAGACTCCAAAATCACATACTATACAACAGATTAAATAAATAAGAATTCTAAAGTGTGTATGTCTGTGTGTTTTCTGTTACAATCTTTCTTCAAGACAAGGCAATTAGTACTGAAAGTATCGCACTTAAGTAAGCTTGGAAGACAAAAAGCCCTCTCCACCTCCTGAAACCCTGAGTAGAGGCCTTTTTGTAAGTATGGAGATTGAACAATGAAATGCTTAATAAGACTGGTTGCTAACTTAATCATTGGTATATATGTAAAATCCTAGCGTGAGCCTTCTGCACCCTTCTCTAAATGTCTGAAGGCTCACGCCTTTAACTTGTGCTTCACCTTTAGTTTCAGGTAAACCAGGCACAAGTTCAAGCACAAAATGATAAAATGAATACTCCAGAAATATACAGCAAACCAAACAAGGTACCCAAATTCACCTTATTCATTATGAATTCATGGATGTCTAGGATTCTTTTTATTATATTTTGCAATGAACGCAACAGAAATCTGTTTCAGCTGCTGAGTTAACTTACCAGCAAGGTAAGGCAATTGTTAAAGATCACATAGAAATCTATGGCAGAGCGGAAACCTGAACTAGGAAGTTTTGCCCTTAGTGATTGTTCCTGTGATTTCATCACTACAGTGATGTGGTGAACTAGTAAGGTGACTAAATAGTTTGTCTGAGCCATTATATGCCATGAATTACAAATATAATTTCATTTTCTCAAGAACATTTTTCACTGTGATTATTTTATCACGTTTTTTGTTTACTTGATCATGTCTAAAAATGGGAGACTTAAAGACAATATAATAATGGCATGCTTCTGATGGAGCTGTAAGTCTCTGATGCTGAGCTGAGGGAACAGAAGTCTCTTTTCCCGAAAACAGATTCTTACTACAACAGAATGTGAATGCAAGTCAGCACTTTACAGAAGTTGTAAGATGTATCCATTACCAAAAGGTCAGGCAAACTTTGCCTTTTAGGCTGTTCACACTTATGCAGGTGTCAAACATGTACTGTGACCCTGCTTGTAATCCTTGAAAACTCCCAAAACACTAAATCAGCATAGCTCTGACAGTACATCTTACAGATGCTCAGAATTCATAAAAACAAAAAATAAAGCACAGTTAGAAGAAACTGTTATTTCTTGACTAGAAGGCTAACAGAAAAAAAAAAAAAAAAAAAGCAAGCACTGAGAATTAGTGCTTTGGTTCATACCCAGCAAAAAAATTACCTATACACGGTTAATATTTATATATACTTTTTTTTCAAATGTGAGAAACTGCCTCAGTGGGAGCAATAACATTGCACATATATTCCTCTGTGTGGTTGTTCAGCTAAGATTAATGAATGGTAACCTAAGCAATACAGAATCTCTTGGAAAAGTGCTGATTTGTTACAAATTAAGGTGTAATTAATCTATATTGTGCAGGGCTGAGACAAATAAAATGTTCTATGGTTTGGGTAACATAATTTTTTAATGGTAAAACATCGCTAATACAGTAATGTTTGTTTCTTATTCTGCATAGCATATGTTGCTAAAGACCCTTTTGTCTCCTTGGCAACGAGTAATCCATCTCCATATAGAGTAGGGAATAAATAATTGCTAACAAAATCACTGAAGTGAGTGAAAATGTTACAGTACATGAAATGTTGGTAGAGAAATCATTATTCTATCAATATAATTACATGACAATATACATGCATAATTTATTCTCTGCCTGTTAAGCTACCAGATACCGAAAAAAAAAGTTTACATTTTGCAGGTTACAAAGGCTATCTGCATTTAAAATACATCGATGAAAAGTAATTACGCAGCTATATGGATAGGAGTATTTTGTATGTATATGAACTGTCCCTGTTTCCCAGTCATCATATTACTTGTAAGATAAACAGAAGATGCATATAAACAATTTGAGCTTTAATTTCTAAATGCTACACACCTTAATGTTTAAGTGCATCTACAAACTGCTATGAGAAATGTTTACAATATATATAAATGTATATATCTGCCTCATAGACAACTGTCCTAAAAAGAACAGCCAAATTAAAAAAAAAAAAAAAAAAGAAAAGAAAACCCCAGATCTTATAAAACATACTAAGGAGGAAGAAGCAGGATTGTGAAAGGAGCAAAGATAAAAGCCATTTCTGGGGAATAAAGTCCTGGGCAGTGGAAATCTGCTTCATCCTCCCACTCCCATGTGTATACACACACATACATATACATGAATACGCACACATATATATATTTACACACAGGCCTTTATGACATCTTTCTGCAATTTTTTCTCCAAGTTGAGTTAAAGATGACTACCTGATAATGTTTGCTACTGGAACTGATACTGCTCAAAGTCATCATTAAAGTACTGGATTTTATGGGATAAAATGCATCCTCAGAGATTTCATAAACTACAGCCCTACTTTCCTCTGAATGACTAGATTGCTAGCCAAAATCTAAAGCTCTGTTTTCAGGCCAAGGTGTGATCCTTAGAAATGAAATTCATGTGGGCTAGGGCATAAGATTCCTATGCATAACCTTGGCAATTTTTTTTATTATTTTTGTAGTTTATTTTCTCCATTTTGCTTCTTATGCCCGTTGTCTACTTAGTCTATGAGGTCTATCAAGACAGGGAGTATATGGCTTTGTATGTACATAGAACTTTTAGTACAAAAGGGATATATTCTCACAGATACTAATAGAAGACCAGGTGCAACTGTAAAGCAAAAAAGGGCCTTACTCTGGTACAAATAAGTTAATTTACCTTCCATCTATAACTACATTATAGAGAGATTTAATCAGCAGAGGTGACAGCAACACAAATATTCTGCCACATGCTGCAGAATTTCACAGTGAACAGCTGCTAAGATAAACCAATCACTCCTAATATTTACCAGCAGTTCAGTAAGGAAGGAACCCCTCAAGATATTTGAAGAATTTCTACAAGTATGCTGCTTTACAATCCTGATATATAGGCAGTGACCATGACTGGACATTTTTTTTTATTTAATTATCTAGAACTACTCACAGTAACCGTAGAACCGTAGAATTGAGTCATAGAATCCTGAAGGTTAGAAGGGAACTCTAAAATCATCTAGTCCAACCTCCCTGCACATGCAGGGTCACCTAGAGCACGCAGCTTTATAGACTGCTCAGGTCCCCCCTCAGCCTTCTCTTCCTCATGCTGAACAGGCCCAGCTCTCTCAGCCTTCCCTCTTAAGGCAGATGTTGCAGGCCCCTGATCATCTTCACAGCCCTGCACTAGACTCCCTCAAGCAGCTCCACAAAGTAAAGGCTTATAGTAAAGGCTACTACTTTACTACTACTACTACTACTACTACTACTATGAAAGCTTTATAGTAAAGGCAACTACTTACAAATTAAGTAGTTAAGAAGCACAATCCTGCTTCCAGTAGTAGTGATTGTGGGAAGAGGGAGTTAGGTGAACGTAAACTATATCCTCAGAAAACTTTCTAAATTTTGCAATAAAACATATGATGAAATGCAGCACTTTCCCCATTCTTCATTGCTATGGGGAAAGAAGTTTATCACAAGAGTCTTCAGGAGAATACTGTAGTTTAATTACATGTTTATCCTATATTACCTAGCAGACTATGTAGTATTCAAAAGAGCTGTTGTAACTTCCAGGCTTTATCAGATATTTTCTCTACATAGACTATTTCAGCTTGTTTTGCCTTCACTTAACTCAACAATGATTTCTTGCCGTAGCAATGATACCTAGCTTTGGTTCACCCAGCATTTTGGGGTGACCACATTTGGTTCACCCAGCATTTAATTTTCACTATCACTGATTTTTTTTTTAACTTTTTTTTTTTTTTGCTCTGAGTACCTTTAGAGCTCAATGCTCAGGCTTGATGAAAAAGAAATATGTATAAAACTCATGTATATTCAAGACTTGTTTCCTCTACACTTATAAAAATGAAAATGATTTTTTCAATAATCACAGTTCCAATTATTATTTGAAAATAATCAAAGCATAACTTTTGTTTACATTGAAAATTATTCATTTAGCTGTACTTCTGAGTTTACAAGAACCAGATTCACATCCATATAGGAAAATTAATATTCTTGGTTTTACAAGAAATAGATAAAATGCTACTTGACCGTGGCAAATTTTAGTCTTGTTTAACATCATTTGTGCTGATGCACCCACACAGATCAAAACAATGTTTTCCAAGCTATATACAAAAGATTGTCTCCTCTTAATATTTTCAGTAAAGTCTAAACAGGCTAATTGGTTAAGGAAAATACACACAATACATTTGATGAATTTGACAATTTAACTTATTCCCATTGATTTTTATCAGATATAGGTTTAATATAGATTATTCATTAAAATTAAATCTTTCTTCTATCATGTACATTTGAAAATCTAAAGTAAAGTTTATGCACGAGAAACTGAATAATCAGTCTGCCTTGGTAAAATCTAAAAATACAGATGACTGTATGGATTGTATGTTTTTTTAAGCTGCATGTCTGGATGATCAGTGAAATTATTTGCTTATGTAGAATTCTACATGTCATAGAGAATGAGAAATTCTTGTAGACGTAAGAAGTTATTAATCATACAAGGTAACATGCTTCCACATTTAATTTCAATGAGTAACCTTTTACTCAGCAATTAGGCCCAACAAGACTAAAAAAAACATTTAACTTGTATTAAGATGCCAACATATGGTCTATAATAATGTATAAAACTACTGTCTGGCAAAAGACACCTAATCAAAGACATGCATAAAAGCAATCATGAAGACAGAGAAAAGTCAATAACAGTAAAGGAATTGTCAAAGATCTTTAACAACACTAACAATGAATCCACAGCTGTCAAGTGGCAGACAGCCTTTATCAGGATACCTGACGAGCTATAATCAGTTCTCTCATGCCACTTCTCTCTTCTCCCAGCAGGACTTAAAGCTTTCAAAGCAAATGTTTGATTTACAAACAAATCTGAAGATGAAGAACTTAAAATATTATAAAAATGAATTTATTGATAATTGCCTGCCAACTTGAAAAAATTTTGTCTAGAAGTTCGGTATTCATAGCTACCCAAAAACAGCTACTTTGTGATTCTGCTAGTTGACTTCTACTTCACCAAAACTAATCATGTATGGACAAGAATGGAGTTATGCCGATGACTGAAAGTGAATATTCATTTTTATGTGATGCAAGTAGGAAGATCTATCCCTTTGCTAAACAAGTTCTCTACTCTTAGAATGCTGATATAATCTGAGTTTAAACCCACTATTTTATGAATGCTGCTCATTTCTAGTAAAGATTTATAAATATCAACCGTAAATATATCACATTTCTATGAGGTGATTTTTCCCTTCTGACATGGATTTTAGTGGTACATTTTACTACTTGATTGCAATTTCTACTTTATCGTGCTGCAACATTATCTGTTTTCTTTCAGCAAAATCAACATCTTTGTTGAACAACATTTCTTTGTTAAAGAAATGAAGGGTACTACTGTACAGGAGTGAAGCCATCTCAAACTCAGTCATGTGCAATATGGTAATGAGCCCACCAAAATAATGTCAACATAATCTGCAATCTGCACAGCAAAAATGAAATGTCAGCCAATTATACCAAATGGCAAATGGTTTTACTGTTCAAGGAGATGATTTATAAATCTGTTAGTTCAGGAAGATGACATAAAATAGGAAATCAAAGACTTTGGAGAAAGCAAAAAAAAAAAAATCAATAGAGCTACTACTTTTACACATACACTACAGCAAATTGGAGGATTTTGTAAGTGTTATTTTTTCAGTAGCACATTTGATCGATCTAGAGGGTACAAAGATAGAAGAATCAATGTATTTTTAACATTTAGAGAGACCTATATTCAGGTCCTCAGCAAACAGTCTTTTCCACAGAATCCATCGTTAATATTTTTTAGGGGCAATAGATCTTGAGAAAAAAAATAGGCACAAACTCTACATGTTGTGATCTTACCAGTTTACCTTACAGCAAAACTAAAGCAACTTGTCTTTGTGGAGTTTCTGTAGTACCTTTAGATGGCTTGTGCATTTTACAACAGGAAGGTGAAGAAGTGGTCCTATTCAAAAGTTAAAATAAGGTGTAGCCAGAAGAAAGTCCCAATTCTCTTTTAATATCTAAATACAGCATTTATAAAGAATAAGTGAAAAATGAATAAAATATCCTAAGCAGAAAAAGAAAACTTTAGAGTACAGCTGACATTTTTTTCACCACTCAGCTACTATAAATTAACTACAAAAGAGCCATATTCGTTAATACTAGCTGAGGAAGTGACTTTTTTTTTTTTTTTTTAAGGAGCATTCGTCCATTTTTCACACACAAAAAAATTGCAATAAGTAATTCTGTAATTTTGTCCATCCGCAGTATTTGTCCACTAGTATCTAGGAAATAGCCAAGTATTTTAGATACTGTCACCACTGGTCATTCTACATTTTTAGGCAATATAAATAATGGCTACCCTTCCACACTAGGTTTTCTAGACCATATACTTGCCATCCAATTCACCCCGGGTACTAAAGCTAATTTACCTATTTCAGAATTGTGGATTCTTGTTATCAGCATGTACCTAAAAATTAAAGACTATAATATTTAGTGCAGCTATTACCAGATATCACACAGAACTTTGTGTTCACAGGGCTAGAGCTTAGGAGAATAAATAAATAAATAAATAAATAAATAAATAAATAAATAAATAAATAAGGCTGACCACAATCAGATGCCAAAAATCCCAAACATTCATTGGGGAAAAAAATAACAACAAAAAAAATGACAACAGATGTGAGGAAACTGAGGAGTGTTGAAAACTGGAAGACAATTAAAATGCTCATGGGCCAGTAAGGAAGCAATGATTAACAATCTATTTTAAAGTGAGCAGGGATTCTGTTTAGTGCTAATGTATTTCCCCAGATCGTCATTCAGACCTTTACAGTCATAGAGTAAATAGCAGCAGATGTTAAGCTGTAAGGCCATATCATTCATCTACTATTGGGTATTTAATAAAAGTAGGCATGCTTGACAAAATCCTGCCCTAGTTTAATAAAGCTATACTGAAAGGGGAGGAAGAAGTGCTGTCATGTGCACTCTATGTGGTCTTTTCAAATACAAAAAAAAAAAAAAGATGTACCCTTCTGTGACTACTAGACCTTTGTGTGTCAGAGAAACTCCACACCTCAACTATAGATATATATTTTATCCAATAATGGCTAACACAAATCTGCCAGATAGAATAAAGTTTTGAGAGTTGCCTTGTGTTACTGTGTTTGTATGGATAGTGTTTAAAAAGAGGAAAAAGTCAACATTCATAAAAAGGATAGTGAAAGTACACTGTCTTAAAAACATCTTGTTTTTACCTGCAGGAGATACCTTTAAGAGTATAGATCTCACAAGGGGCTCCAAGGTCAGCTGAGATCAATACTATTCAGTACTGCAATAATCAACTAAAACAAGTATGCTTAACTAGATTGAAAATATACTTATAAGTAAATCAGAGAAACAGGACAGAATAAATGTGCATGGCTGACAGAAATTTAAATTAGAAAATAGACCAATTATTTGAGGATACAACTTTTGAAAGTGTTCCACAGTCACCAGCTGTAGGAAAATACACACTCCACGAGCTGCCCCTTCCTCACAGTGTACATGTTAATTCAGGAGCATATGCAGTACTGGTAGATTGGCAAATCCAAGCTACACAGTTGCTAAAATAACAAACACATGAAAGAGACACACACAAACATTAAGTCACCTTTTACAGTTCCAACTAGACAGAGGAATCAAGCAATTTTTCTTAATGAAGAGAATTCTTGGAGGGAAAGCAGCATGCAAGGAGAATTAGGATAAAACTTTTATGAAAAATCCTTAGTTAATGAATTAACCTTTTTGTGTGTGTGTGTGTGTGTGTGTGTGTTTTAAAGGCTTCTAGAATCAAGAGACTGCATTTATTTGATAAAAATTGACCATAGGATATCTATCAGTTTAAACATCTGGAATTTTCTGTCTTAACCCTGTAACAAATGGAAATTTGCATATGAACAAGCTTTTAGGCCTCTATCTGCTGAAGCAAAATTCACAGCCCTAATTTAACCATGAATTTCCACACAATCCACTAGAAAAGCTGGGTGTCTGGGTCTCTACATACTATTCTGTATATGGTATATATCTTTTAAAGCAGAACTAACCTTCAGTTAGGTGGGTTTTCCTGTACTCTCATACAGTTATGCTGTACCTCTTTTGCAAGCCTGCTCAGCTCCTCAAAATTGTGCCATGCAAAAGCAAAATACCTAAGAAAACAGAGGAATTGAAAGCTTGAAAGCTTCCATTCTACCTGCTTTGCTTCCCCTCAAGCAAATCACATGACCATACTGCTATAGTTAGAACATACTCTAGGATGATGTGGATTTGGCCTTTCTGAAAAGGAGAATCAAATATGCAGTCCTTACCAAACTACTAAATGAAATATTTCATATAAGCAACCAAAAAGGGCATTAAGAAAAAAGCTCTTTCTTATGCTTTTTTTATTAAATGAGAGTCATGAATATTGGTGCATGAATAGTGGTGCATGAATTGGTGCAAAGACCAGTCTTATAAATTTCTTATTTTGGGAATACATAGGATTTTATACCTCCCAACAGACTTTGGCACTACCTGAAATTAAACACATCTTGAGCATGTGAAGAGTGTAACTCTGCTGGCAAATGAAGTTACGTAGTCCGCTTCTTCATTTGACAGCACTTGGAGAATGAAGTTTAGCAATGAAGTTTGATACCTCTCTCCCATAAAATAGAGTAAAATAGACAGACTCATAGACAGGCCTACTAAATTAGTAAGGTTATGAGTTTCATTAAGCAGCACACAGTACATACATGCACACTAGCTTTTATGTGAAAGCATTATAGACGTTTCAGTGCTATACCACAGTTACACAGCTGCATTGTTGTCAGCTTCAAATAGCTAAAGCACTCTTGCAAAGCTCTTCTGCATTATGTCACACTTGGCCAAATCAAGTATCTCTGCATCCAAAATTAATTTCATAGAATCATACAATCATTGTGGTTGGAAAAGATCTTTAAGATCATCAAGTCCAACCATAATTTATGCCCTAAATAAATTAAAATCATCCCAAAGTTGTCTCCTTAGATCTTTAAGGCTCAGCTTGAAAGGAAAATAAAACAATTCTAACATATGAAATAAAAATAGCAAAGTAGTGAGTTCACATATACACCAGAAAGCTCAAATTTCAACTCTATATTGTTCAAGTTCAACTCTACTAAGTTATCTTAAGAGAAGAAAATCCTGGATCATTTTTCATTGACTTACTTCAAAAGCTGCAAGATTATATTATAGGCACAGAATCTGGCATAAAACTACTCAAAACCATCCAAGCTATTTTTCAGTATTAAATCCATTAGATCTCTGCTGTATGTTTGCTTGTCACAGTTTAAGGCTATATCTGAGTTATTTGAAAGTGATTAATCAGATTCACCAGTTGCTCCGTTATTTGAATAGCATTTAGTTTGCTGAATTATTCTGTCAGAACATTTAGCAATTGTCAGAGGTATTCCAAACAATTCAAGATAAATCTATCAGCCAACAAATCCCCATAAAGCAATTAGAAAAGCAATTAATGAATGATAAATCTCAGAGTAAAAAAAAAAAATTAATAAAATTGTTTTTAGTGTTGTGCAAAAAAAGGTACTATTTATTTCTAATATTTCTCAAAATGTCATGCAAAACAGGAAATTTCTTTTTGTAACTGTACCTCATCTGTGAGATATATCTAAGACTCTTGAAGCAGTAAAACTTGTATTCATTAGATGGAATTGCTGCATTTATGTCAACATTTATGTCAAATATTTTACATTTTTAATTGTGTATAAAAGTAAAATAGTTCAAGAGGCTTCTCAACAATTTTGTACCTTGGATAGGTAAAATGTTTACTTGTTTTGACAGAAGTACTGTAGTACTTGCTTATAATAAACATGACTGAGTGTATCTTTCCCATGATCTGCACTCTTCATTTTTCTCTCCTGTAAGAGAAGGCATAGGCAAGGGAAGTATTTTGCATTAAAGACTCTTTCAGTTCTCAGTCTTTCAACAAAATTTGTAGAAAAGAGCTACACAATCAGGGCTTAGCCAAAGTAAGCTGACACCATTTCCATAGAGAGTCCAATGACGGAGAGCCAATCCACATATGAACCTCAGGCTGCTACTTCTGCTTTGCTGAGAGATAACATGTGGCATATGAGAGTTTTAATTAAGTAGACTATTAGTTATGAAGCTTTACGTTGAAAGTGATAAATGTGCCAAAGATTCAGACACAAGAAGGTGAAATACTAATTAGTTTATCTCTGAGTTTGTATGATTCAAATCATGTATATTGTCATATATTATGTATGTATAGAAAAATCCTGGCTTTCTGAAAAAAAGTTACGTGGATTTTTTTTCTTATTTGAATAACAAAAAAAACGATCTGTGACTTTAAAACTCTAAAAGTATTAATCATATTTTCACTTCTATGATATGTTTCACAGGTATGATCACAACATTTTATTGTAGTTGGAAAGGTATTTTCAATGCTAAAGGTTATGTAACTCATATTTTATTTAAAAAGCAGATGTAGAAAGCTTGTTTATGAGTAGTTAAAATTTATTCTGTAATTCTCTGTATTAAGAAAAGATAGGCATTTTAACAGCTGATTCTGTGAACTTCTTTGCTTAAACTATATGGTAATTTTTATTTACTGTGATAAAGTCTAAATGGAGTCTGATTTAACACCAATTGAAGTCAACATGGAAAAAAAAAATCTGATTCCTAACAGATATTAAATCTGACCCTGTAACAAATATGTTGTGCAGGGCCACATTATTATGTGATATTCTCAAGACTACCATTAATATAAAGATTTTAACCTCCCAGATATCTTTCCGAAAATAATGAAGGGAAAGGGTCTCTAGAGGGAAATTCAGAACTGGATTCTCTGACTGGCACCTAGCCATCAGGAACCTAACCCTTCCCCACTCTAGGGACTGCAAAAGAAACACAGGAACTTTAATCTCAACATCAGTTTCAGCAAATAATGTGTACCAGAAAATATGATTATAAGTAGAGGCCTACCTTAAATTCTTCTTATATATGTCTCATCTTACTTCATTGAGCTGAAATCTAAGATTACACTCAGCTTTTTGTAGGAGTCTATCCATTAAAACAAATATTAATACAACTACAAATATGTTTTCATTCAAATCAGCTACCTACACTCATCTAAAGCATGTTACAAAACTATGTTACAAATATGTATTTGCATGGCTTTCATTCATTAAAAAAGTTAAAACCCTATGATATATACCTATTCAAATTCAAGAGAACATATCAGCAATTATTTTATTTGATTTTGCATAGTAATTAACTTCTTGGGAACAATTCTTTGTTTATTATTGTGAGACAACATTAATAGATAAAACTGTAGCAATGGCAATGAAGGACTCAGAAGAACAAGAGAATCAAGCCTAATTTAATGAACAAAAATACCTTAGAAAGAACCAGTGCCCCAAAAGTGCACATCATATGCCATAGTGATGTAATTATTTTTTGTTAAAAATATGCTAGATGATTGTAATAATATTCAGCATCATATTTCACGTTGTGCACAAAATCAGAGATAATTACTATAACAAATAAAAATTTTAAATAGTTCTCACATG
The DNA here is from genome assembly GCA_013398315.1 of Nothoprocta pentlandii. Classification (NCBI taxonomy): domain Eukaryota; kingdom Metazoa; phylum Chordata; class Aves; order Tinamiformes; family Tinamidae; genus Nothoprocta; species Nothoprocta pentlandii. Next base: position 114,630 of record VZSG01000851.1, read on the forward strand.
ATGATTATGTGTCTTTATTAACTACAAACACTTAAAAACAATTGCCTTTTATACAGTAACCAACAAGATGAGGTTTATTTTGGGAGGGCCTCTGTTATCACAACCCAAATACTAAATCTAGATTTATTTTACAATATATCATGCTGAACAATAAGGCACAGATTTGTATGTAATAAGTGCTTTTAGGTTTTATTTCTATTTTTACTTGCCTTATTCATGGAGCATCACATAATGTAGCTGCATCTGTCGTCAACAAGATTAAAGCATAAAAGCCCGTGATTGCCCTTTTTTTTGCCCTTTTTATGACAACAGATGAGGTTTTCTCCTCTGTCATTATAAAAGAAAAATATTCCTTTTCCTTCACAGTCTATACCATTCAAACTCCTTCACAGAGTATACTATTCAAAAAAAAAAAAAATCTACCAAGATTTTTAATAAAACTGAAATGTTTTAATATTAAGTAGTCATGACATTTTGGCAATAAAGTTTTTTTGCCTTACATTGGCAGTTACATTTCAAGTCACTGTGCAGATAAAGTTCTTTATGTGCTTTAAGATTAAAATATGCACTAACTTAGGTCTTCATATCAAATGCAATATTGCAGAGCCATAGCTGTGTAACAATATACTTTTTGTTACGGGGGAAATAGAGTGATTGGACTTCTTCTCAGACACCAGAAAAATAACAGAGAAGAGCAGACTGCTTCCAAAACAGCATAGGCAGCTCCTTTATCAGCATTTCTACTATCTGCAGCAAAGCAGCCTTTCAGGGAAATTTTATGAGATACATAAATCGTGCATTATTACTGCCAGGAGTAGGTATGAAAGGAATGGTCGATACAAGTTAGGTTTTTCACTAGACACAGAAGAAATGGTGGTAGGCATTTTTTAAACCTGGCCAAAATATGTGAGCTTGAAATGATCACACTTAAGGGATATACATACACACACACACACACAGATACATATATATACGTATATATATGTGTATATGTGTATGTATATATATATGTAATTGCATACATATTACAAAAATGTATCTCAGTAAAAATCTCAGTGGTTCATGTTTTTAGGTTTTCCTATCATTCTGCTCACTTCTCTATCCCTGTTCTCTCTCTCATCCTCTTTTCTAGTATCCTTTATCTCTTCTTCCTCCTAAAGTTGTTGGGATCCCTCCAAATAATATTCTCAAATAACTAATATTTAGTTATTACCACAATAACTAAAGGTTCCTCAGTGCTCAGCTGAACACACTTTGCCCTTCACAACATTGCCAGTATTTTTTTTACTATTTGCACTAGTGCAAAGAACAGAATTTCTGAATTTCTGAATTTTTAAACTTTGTTATCCAACAAGACAATTCAAAGGCATCTGAGAATTAAAATTACAAAAAAAAAAAAATCAGATATATACTTGCATTTGCACAGATAAGTATACAACACATTTCATAATTTGTTTTTCTTACTGCGTCAGTTGAAAAGGTGGTGCATTTTGAAAGAATGATAAAAAAGAAGTCTTTGCCAACATTATCATAAAATCGTCCCACTGAAAACTTTTAACTTGACAGTTTATCATATTCATATTCATAATAATCATTGTAAAATTTCTAATTGAGAAGCACCAGGAAACAAAAACACCCGCCCAGGAAATTGCCTATTTTCTGCCTGTCTTGACAGATAAACATCAAGAAACTCTGTTCCAACCAAAAATTATACTTTAGCTCAAGTCTATGCACAATCTCTCTTGGTGGACCCATCACAAGATTAAGTTTTATTGTGAGAATGGTCTCTTACCCAGAAGACCAAGGTCAAGAAATACATGTCTTCATAGCTTGGACACAGAACAATCTTTACCTTTCTTTAGTAACCTTACATACTGTCATGGATGTTACACAGAATAGATATTTACAGCCTTGGCTATGAAAAAAACAACTATTTCTCTGTCTGTACAGAAACCATTCCACCAGAGCAATATCAACAGCAAAATGTCACTCAGTTATCAGACTGCCAGCTGCTGAAAACAATTGAGGAAGACTTTAGCATTGCCCTTTACAACAATCACATATTGAACACTGGTGAATTTTATTGCCCTGACTAAAATTTTGACCCAGATCTGCCATAGAGAACACTTAGCATTCATATAGCACCTGTCACCTTTCATCCCTAAGGATTTCAGAGCACTCTTCAGTAAGGCAGAATTTCTGGAATAGTTATTCAGGAAAATATCTTAAAAAGTATTCTCTAAGTGGAACCTTTGACATTAACCAGACTAATTTTATTTTCTAAACTATTGATTAAGAACTGAGGAAAAGTATTCTCCAAGGAAAATTCTAAAAATAAAACAGCCACAGAAGTTCAATAAATCTATAACTGTTCTTCCTGAAATTCAGCCCGTATCCCCATGAAACACTGTAATAGGAATTCTGTATTTTGTGTTAGGATATTTATTTTAAAAGCCTTAGAATTTTAAATCCTGATTTATTTCTAAAATAAAGTGTAAAAGTATGCCTGAGATCTATTTTCCCCTCTGCGAGGAAAAATGCTTTTCATAGGCATATGCTTGGAATAACATGGGTTTACTTTATATACTATTTTCAATTATATAGGTTTGGTCAAAGATATCTGCATTTCAATATACTTTCCTATGCAGCTTCCCTGAATGTGAGCAAATTTTGTTGATTCCAGCTTTGGCCTGAAGTTTCTTCCATGATGTTACAGTCCTTTTGCTCACTTGAGACATGAAAAAAAAATCCACTGTAACCCAGTAAAGGCTGAAAATGCTCCACTGCCCTTCCACATTGTGCAAAACACACTATACCCAAATTTCTCAACAGACAAGGCACCCTTTGATATTATTTATCCTGCAAGAACTTTCAGTATTCCTACTGCAGTATGTCTAGCATGTGGTCTTTCACAGTACTGTGCAGAAGGTATTCTCCTTTACAGTAGTAATTTCCCTGCAACTCAAGAGCAGAAAGGTGAGGAAGGACTATGAACAAGTGGCTTGGTGCCAGGGCTATATGCCCTCCACCTTGGTATACAGAGATCAGACTCCCCAGCTGCCAGCCAACATTTGCTATTTGGCCTTCCAAATGACTTCACAGAGGAAACCACTTCCTTATGCCTCACAGAATCCAGTTTCTGGATTGTTGTTACAATCCAAAACAAGGATGTAACAAAGGGTTATTTTTCCCTTTCCTTGAGGACAGGTGACAGGCTAGACCTAGTGTCAGCAGTGCTTACCAACATCCAAACACTGTTCAGGAAGACTGTCTGTCATGAAATAAGGACTAACAATTAGAGATGACCCTTGTCTTTGATCAGTGTTAGCAGAAACCTCTGGAGATGAAACTTTGTAAGAAAAATCGAGTTAACTTTGTCCCTGTACTTAAACAACCCTCAATCTCACCTTTATCAACACACTACGCTTTCCAGTTTTGCCCTCATAAAGACATATGGCTGCCTTGTGCTCTGCCAGCCACCTCTGTCAAGCAGTAAAAAAAAGCTTCTTGATAAAGCAACAGCATACCAACCATTTTAGACATGTGAGATTCTCCCTGGTCACAACTCATCCAAAATAGTTGCCTCCCAAATACGGGACTCTAAAGTTTGTGCCACTTCTGGGAGTGCTTTCAGAAATGCTATTTCTCGGATACACCTGTGCAGAGTGCAATGGTATTCACTTCTCTCTGAGTGATTACCTTCCTTGTGCAGGAGAAGGCAGACATATGCTGCGGATATTGCCATGTGAAAAGTCCATGGGACTGGTAGTCCTACCTGCCCTTCAGAATAACTGCAAAGGAATCCAGTGTAGAAATGCCCCACTCAAGTAACTCAAGGCAGGGGAGTGTGGATCGTGCTGTGTTGCCTTAGGCAATGCAAGCTTGACAGATTTCCAATTGCTTGGAAGATGCCATAAAGATGAGTATTGTCTTGGTTTCTAATGACAAACCTTTTGATTGTACTTGCTATGCTGCCAAACATACTGTAAGGATAGGCACAGGGATGCACTGTTGTAGGAAGCTGTTGATTTGGTCTTTACAACTATAGCCATTGAAATTGAACCATATACAGAAAAAAAGAATTATAAACTTTAGTGAACTCCTTGTGGAGAGTAAATAATTATATAAACTGCAATAATTTTCGATAGCTTCATCCCAACCAAGGTAATAATTTATCGGGCATGTAAATAAATGCATGTATATAAATGCATGTAGTGTTTTTATGTATCTATGCATATGTATTTATGTGTACATACACACACATTCACATATATTTAATATAAATATACTTTCAGAATATCTTCCCCTGCATAAAGGGGTGATGAAAGAAGTGATTAGAATTTAGCTGACATCAGAATGAGATAATGTTAGGCAACTATTGCCATTCCTACTTTGTTACTGTTAATTCTGGAAATAGAGCATTAAGCAACACTTAATATAATGTTTTATTTTAGAAAGAAAAAAATATGACCATAGTTTTAGCTCCTAGACTCCTAAATTAGTGAAGGGACTTTGACTTTACACAAATACGACCGAGAGACAGTTGTGGCCTCTAGTTATTTCTTTCACTTGTGGAGTTTTAAATCAGATCATTTGATATAAAAAAGGACATGACAAATGACAAATGCGACAAATACTGAGAACTGCCTTTCATGGAAGTGAGTGGGAGTAGCAGGTGTTCACCAGCTACCAGGAGCTTGTGTTCCCTGAAGGGCAAAAGGTATTCATCAGAAAAGTAGATTTTGAAAAAACAATGAAAGACTATGAGAAACTTCACAACAAAACCATTGGTATTGAAATAAACTTGCAAACAAAACTGCAGCTTAAATCTCAGGGCAGCACACTTGTTCTTTGTCAAGGCAATAATGATAAAAGCGAATCTAAAAAAAAAAATGTGTGTTTTTTAGTAGTTTCTTTAATATTTTAATTTAGTAATCAGATCTCATGCTAGACTTGCAGCTCTCCTCCAGAGTGAGCTAAAAGGAGTTCATCTTAATAAAAATGTGTTTGGAGCCCAACTTTAATGTTATGCTTTAGATAATATGTTTTTGTAAATGAAATTATCATGTGACATAAAAGAGGTAATCAGCTGAATTGACAAAGCATAAAGGCAGGAGCCAGTGTCAAGTAGGTTATTCTTAATGGATCTAGCATACCATTCTACAAAAAGATGCCATTTGTGGCTCATGACATTGATATAACTAATTGCTAACCAGGAGCCATGCCAACTGCTTGACACAAGTTCGGGTCAAAGCCAATTGTTCATGGGTACATGCTTATTCATCTGAATATCAACATTTTTTGTACCCTGTGGTAGATTAACAGAATGTCAGATCCTAGAGAGCTTATGAATGAAGGGATGATGAGTGGATAAATGAGGGGTAAAAGGAACAGGCTACCAAATTCTTTTTAAACACCTGAAAGCAGTGGTTACTTCAAGTAATGTATCTAAGTCTCATCTAATCAAGATCACAACTTCACAGTCAAGAAGACACATAAATAAAAAGAAATATTTCCTTCAATATTTGGAGAACAGAATATTTTTAAAGGTGACGAAGAAGATATACATTTCTGCCAAAGTGAACTGTTTCTGCTTTTTTGCTACAAATAGGACTAGAAATTTGATGGACTTTGAAATCAACATGCTGGTTACAACCAGACTTCTCTCTTATAGTGCCAGAGTAAAAAAGTGCTCCAAAACTTTGCTTTTTAATCTTTACTTTTCTGATCTTCTGTACCAATACAGAAAATGAAAGGTATTCCTTTTACAAATTATTACAAAGCTTTATTTCACCCTCTATTTTCACCATAACAGTTACATTAATAAAAGATGTGGCCATCTTTCTTTCTCCTTCTTCTTATTGATTCTGCCAGATTTTTGTAAAGGAACATGAAGGCAGAAAATTATATTTAATGAAAATTCAGGAAATATAGAGGAGGTGGAGACAGGCAAAGATCACAGAAGCAAGAGATCCAAGTCACTTCCCATCTTTAATGAAAGCACCTTCTGCTTTTAGACTGCAGCAAGATGTCATTAACTGTTACAGTCCATTAAGAGTGAGAGTTTCCTTTCCAAATGCAAATAAATGCTTAAGTAATGTTTTTTAAACTTTATATCCAGCATGTTTGTCCATAAAAGAAGAAGTACTTTGCTACACACTTTACAATTAAGTGTTAAACTTTCCAATTAGTTATTCACATCACAGAATCACAGAATGGTTGAGGTTGGAAGGGACCCCTAGATATCATCTAGTCCAATCACCTGCTCCTGCAGGGACACCCAGAGCATGGGGCACAGGGCTGCATCCAGGCCGGTTTTGAAGACCTCCAGAGAAGGAGACTCCACAGTCTCCCTGGGCAGCCTGCTCCAGGGCTCTGTCACCCTCACAGTGAAGAAGTTCATCCTCACATGCAGATGGAACTTTCTGTGTTTCAACTTACACCAATTTTATACACCTATCACTTCACATCTTGTTTTAAACATTGAAGTACTCCTCTAAATATGTTCATTAATTTAAAAAGTTGGCATTTAAATCAGATTATATCAGACTGCTTTGATCTTAAGTGCTAATATTTAAAACTAGAATAATACACACTATCAGAGCTATATGTTACTGTAGAACAGTAGATCTATTAGATAGATCTCTATGAAAGGACACAACTATCCCAAAATTGCATTTAGGAAGACTGAAATCTGCTTCCAGAATGCTTAAAAGGAGAGCAGCATGTGTGTGGGTTTTTTTTGTTTTTTTTTTCATGTTACAGTTGAGAGATAAGCATTGTTTAATGTTAAATAACACTTCCCATGGCTGATCCAACTGCCTTCAAAATTACCTGAAAATGGAAATTTTCAGGTAATTTGCTATCATAGCTATCATAAGCATGATAGTTTGATTATTTAGACAATGGACACTAGATATTGCATGCAGTTTGTATGCAGTTTGTAATTTGGAAGAAAAACAAAATCAGAAGAAAAAAAAGCAATCTTTTGGCATATATTATGCTGAAAAGATAAAATAAAAATGAATATTTGGTATAAAAACATTTCTAATTAGGAGTATGGTTTTCAGTCAACATCTTCCCTATGAAATCACTACATTTAGTGAGCTTTAAGTAAGTGGAAAAAAAACCACACAAGTTGGCAGATATGCTCTTAAAAGTTACTTGTTAATAAAACAAAAGAAGTATTTTCTTTTACTTAGAGTAAAAGAAAGCTCTGAACAGATTCATAGCCATGGATAGCTGTAAGAGGAGAAATATTGTTTATGAAAGCAAGGACTGAATATAAGCAAAATTATCATTATTTTTCAGTGTTAAATAGTAGCTGAAGTAGTTGAAGCTACTTTCAGATCAGATTTTCAATTGTAAGACTTTGAAACTATTATGCAAAGGGTATAATATGAATGAAAATAGTTTGTACTGAAGTGAAAATATGCAACTAGAGTCCCGACGAAACAAATTGTATGCTTTAAATCAATACTGCTGTAGTGTTTTTAAGCTAGCACCTGTACTGTAAACTAGCTCTTTAAGGACTCATGGATCAATTTCCTTTTCCTTCAGTGCTGAATTTTAAAAATTTAAATTTGCTTACTTAGGTCTTTCCCATTTTATTCTGTACCTTTTACTTTACATGAGACAAAATTGTTCTTTTTACGTAGATTGATGAGATAAGAAAGCAAATATTATCATTATACTAAGCTGTATTTATATTCTGCCATGGCCAAAATTACTTAGCTTGGCATCTGTTATAGCTGACTTTAAAAAAAGGAATAGAAAAATCTTGCCTCAGGAATAGCCAAGGGTAAACAAACATAATACTCAGAAAAAAAAAAAAGAGACAGCCGAAGCCAGATTTTTTTTTTTAATTGCTGACATATTACATGTCCAAAAGGAAAACCCATCATAGCAACTTTTGTTTTTTATTTTGTGGATAGACAACCAGATGCTGGAAGTAAGGATACTTTTGAGCTCCTCTTATAATATAACTGCCCCTCTTCAACAGGGGAACACAATTTATAACACAATTATAACAAAGGCTATGATTGCAAAATCCATTGTTACATCCTAGCAATAAAATTAACTGCTATTAAAGCAGGTAGCAGTACTGTACATGCATCAGCTATTACAAGGTATAGCTTCCTGTGAGTATGTGTCAAGTTAAATAGCTTTGTTCTGAAATAAGTGACTAGTGCAATGCTGCTATTTTTTTCCCACTGACAGAGTTAGAAAAAATGTTCTTAATCCTTCCTGGATTGAATACTGAATGCTGGTAGGTAGCTCTTCATTTACATTTATGTGCAACAATGGCCTCCAGGGAACAAGTAATTTAAATGGAGTACTTTTCTACCAGTGTGTTTCAAAAAACAAAAAATTATATATATATATATATTTATATAAACACACATTTTGTCAATGCAAAGGTCTTGAAGTCAATATGGAATTAGTGGTCTGAGGAGAACATATCTCTCCTTCAATATATTATATTCATATTTAGCTGGTTATAGTAAATATTTGTCAACCTTATTAAAAATAGTTAGTAGCTTATTGAATAAAGGTTTTATGAAATTTAATAACATTTTTATTTTATATGTATTTCTAAATACTGGTAAGGCAGATACTTTACTGGCAATTCTTAGAATAAGAAAGTTGAATTCTTGAGTTCAATAATTTTCCTAGTCACTTGCTTCCTAGGTCATGAGCCATTCCAAATACCTAACATGCTTCACACACTGTCACCGAAGGAAAAATCTGCCTTATATAACAGGAATGACTTTTCTCAGCTGGTTAAATGCGACAGGATGAACGAGACTGAAATTGTCCCCATCAGTCATTCACTCCACCTGGGATGTGAGGAATTTTCCAGGCAAAAAAAAACAAAAGTGAAGTTATTTGAATGAACTAAAAATTTGTTTGTATTCCAACTGTACCACATTACTTTGAAGGTATGAAGGTGAAACTACTTTGAAGATGAAACTGCTCTTCAGTCAAGACATGGTGTCACAAACCACTGCTTAATGAGTTGTTTTCATTTCTGAGGACTGGTTAGCTAAATCAAAGCATTTTTGTCTCTAGACGATATAACATTGAAGAGTAATGCAAAGGATCTCTGACTAAAAAAAGCTTGAAAAAGCCCCATTTCCTGTAGAATCAGCATTCAGCTAATTATCACTTCCTTTCAGAGTCACAAGGACAGAATAAAAACTGTGATAGTAGCTAATATGTTCTCCGCTGTAAACTTCCAACACATGTTGCTTCTCTCCTTAAAAGTATGTTAAATACTAATGCATGCTTAATGTTCCTTTCCAAAAAGTAATGAGAAAAATATGATCTAACTGAAAGAGGGTGGGTTGACTCATATTACCCAACTATTTTGCATACTTCTGCCTTGAAACTACAGCACACCAGAAGACACTTTTTGACTACAGTATGTTCTCTGTACTTCTTGGAGCATAAAATGTATGTAAACTGCCTTTGATGAGTAGTAAATAGAAAGCTGTTGACTTTCATGTGCTTTTACATGTTTTTCAGCTAACTTAGACATCCAAATGTCATGACCCACCCAAGCAGGGAGCATACAGATTTCTTAAAGTGTTACAAAACTTAAAATTTATAAAACTACTGTAATCATTTCCTTGATCCTTTGCATATTTAATTACTGCTTAATAAAAATGAATATATTGTTCACTGTAAATAATTTATATACCACAAAAATTGAATTGAGTAATATGTAATAAAAGTCATTTACATAAAATGCTATAATGTTTCATATTCTTATCAGTGGAATGAAAATTTTTTTTTCTCTTTCTCTCTTTAAATATATCATATAACAACAAGGGACGTGTCACACAGTAAAATAGTAAAGGTTTTTTCTTTTCATGACGTGTATCTCTTCAGTGAGATTCAGGTTACTTGTCATGAAGTATGGCAACTTTAAAAGAAGGAACAATATTGCAGTCTGGATTTCTGGAATGTATTTCTAGGCTATGTATGTTTAAGATTTATAGCTGATACAAATAGAATATGAAATACTGAAGGGAAAAGAATAAAAATCATTGTTGCAGGCATATATACCTATCCTTTTTTCATCCATCTCTACTTTGTTAATCCTCTTCTTGACCCTATTTCCTAATTAGAGAAAGTGTATTCATTTTTATAAAGGAATAATATTTCTTTCTTGATCTGAGACGACAGGATGAAGTATTAAGGTAAATGGCTCAATATAACTACTTCAGTCAAGATTCTTTGTCAGAATTAACTAGTTGTGCAATGGCAAATTCAAAAATGTAAAATTCAGAATATATTTCTGTTCTACTGAATTGTTGATACCATGGTAATTTGATATTCTGATTGACAAGTTTGAGCTTGTTAAAAAAGAAAGGTAAAAGTGAAATATCTTTAAGTGTATTTAACATGTATATATTTTTACCATATTAATATGTGTTCTTTAAGAACACCTATATATATAACTTGACCACTAACAACTACTAGAATGGTGCTTAAGAAATCAGTATTTTATTATTGACCTTTTACTACTCACTTCACAGAATGAGAAGATGAAAGGAATATTCAGATATACCTAGATTTTTGTTAGCATTTGATACTGTAGTCTTAAAATTTTCTTGAAGTGACTTGTAGGCAACTCAGTCATGCAAAGTGATTGACTGTAACTGAAAATGAGTTTAGATGCCAACATATTGAATTGAAGGAGAGATTTCTGAAATGACACCAAGATTTTTATTAGGTGCCACTCTATTTCATACCATGACAGAGGAAGTAAATAACTTGTTAGCAAAATTCATTAGTGATGCCCAAAGGTAAACTCCACCCTGTCACTCACAGTGCCATAAGCAGAATAAGATCTTAAATTAGAGTGTCAACAAGGTTTTAGGAGAAATGTGTGAAGATACTAAAAAAAAAAAAAAAAAAAAAAGAGAGAGAGAGAGAGAGAAAGAGTGAAATAGAGAAAAAAAAAAAGACAATTTTAGATAATCCCAAAATAGTAGAAAAAGACGGGAGAAGAATGTAATCAAATATGTTTACCTGAAGGATGGGAAATCTAGATGTTATCTGAGCTAGTAGAAACTTGTTTTCATCTCCCTTGTTTGCAGGAAAAAAACCCCATGAAGTTAAAAAATAGTAATATGTTACATGGAACATATAAAATTAGAGCTCACACGTTTTATGAAGCATAAGCAGAGAATAACTCTAACCTTATAGAAAGATAGACTGGATGACTTTCTCTTGTGTTGTTCAGTTATATTCATGCCTATTATTTGAATTTCTTTTCCTGAGCAATGTGGTTTTGATTCTAAGCCCACTCAAGTGTATAACAGCAAACCCACAAAATAAGAGTTGTTATAATTTCCTAGTTTTAACCTACTTTCCATATCAGATAAAAATTCCCACAAGATTTTGTTCAAGTAGATAATTACTGTATGCCCAGTCTTTCTTCACAGCTCACCATAGCAATCTTTCTTACTCCATCTTATCGACTTCTATTGTAAAAAGCTGTCAAAAATCAATTAATTCAAAAGCAAAATTTAGCATGATACGATAAATTCAGCTGCAATCTTTAGTGTAAATATAAGATATAATCTACCTTAACAAAATATTAGCTGTAACAAATAAAATAAAATGAAATAATAATGGAAATAAATGGATTTTCACTATTTCTGTAAAGTATAAATATATATCCCAAGGATAGTGCCACACAATCTTTGTACAAGTTCAGAAAGATAGATTTTTGCTATGTTTTTGAAATTCTTTCATATTTCATGGATGAGATTCATCTTATCCAACTTTAGCCACTAGAAGTTGAGTAAGAGTAGAGTAAGAGTAAGAAGTTTTATAAGTATCCCTTCAGTTGTGACTAAGGAAGTCTAGAAATTATTTTAGAGATTATTGTAGGTTGCACAGTGGTAACAGCTAAGAGGAATATCATCTGACCTTACTGGGGGAATATCTGATGAATAATGTTTTGTCTTCTAGAAACACACCTAGATGTTGTATCTATTATTGTATTCCTTCTAACACGCAAATACTTAAAGGTGAGCATAGATCAGGAATGTCTGGGTTTTATCATTTCATTAGATGAAACAATAAATATCAGTAAAAGTTCTACTGCAGTCATTTCTGTCATCTCCTATGCAACCAATTTAGGTGGGATTTAGATGGCTTATTAAAAGTGAAGATTATTGGCTCATTGTGAAAATTGTGTTAAAATTACTGATACTTCTCTAACAAACATTGAAGATTTAGAGAATAAAATAAGGTTTCTGAGTCAGGAAATGCATGTACTAAAGTGATTTAGACAAAAAAAAAACAAATGATAAACCAAGTCAGTGGTTATGCCCTTTTTGAGCATGTGAATTGGGAGTCAAGATACTTTCATTGGCAGGTAGAGAGAAAGATGCAGAAGAGGTAGCCCTATGCCTGAAGAGCCATCCATGTTTCTGTGATGTAGTTCCACACTGCTGACACAATGAGTGGCTTTGATGCACTTAAAAGAACCAAATCTGGATTTTTACAATACAACTCCTCCAGAAAGAAGAAAAAAGGAGTCAATCTTCCCTGGAAAAGCTAGTATCATTTTCATAAAAGATCGGGGGAAGCAATTTAGAAGGAAAGGCCATGCCAGCAATTTGATAATACAAACAACATTACATACAGATACATACATATACAACATTATGGAGTTATTAGATACATACAGATACAACATTACTGAGTTATTTACTGTACTTGGAAATAATTATGAAAGAGTAATTTTTACTTCCTTTCTGAAACAAAATAGGTTACACAAAACTGTGTCCATTTTGTGAGTCAAATGAGTATAGAGATGTCCATTTTAAATTACAACCTAAGGGACTATGGATGACAAGTTGACCATGAGGCAGCAGTGTGCCCTCATGGCCAAGAAGGATCCTGGGGCACATTAAGAAGAGTGATGCCAGCAGGTCGAGAGAGGTGATCGTCCCCCTCTACTCAGCTCTGGTGAGGCCACATCTGGAGTACTGTGTCCAGTTCTGGGCTCCCCAATACAAGAGAGATGTGGAGCTGCTGGAGAGAGTAAAGTGCAGGACTACGAGGATGATCAGGGGCTTGGAACATCTACCCTATGAAGAAAGGCTGAGAGAGCTGGGCCTGTTCAGCCTGAAGAAGAGAAGGCTGAGGGGGAACCTGATCAGCGTCTATAAATACCTCAAGGGAGGAAGTGAGGACGAGGCCAGCCTCTTTTCAGTGGTGGCCACTAGCAGAACTGGAGGAAACGGCCACAAACTGAAGTACCAAAAGTTCCACAGGAACTTAAGGAAAAGTTTTAAACAGCAAGGGTGACAGAGCCCTGGAACAGATTGCCAAGATAGGCTGTGGAGTCTTCTTCTCTGGAGATCTTCCAAACTCGCTTGGACGCTATCCTGTGCCACATGCTCTGGGTGAACCTGCATGTGCAGCGGGCTTGTACTAGATGACCTCTGGAGGTCCCTTCCAACCTTAAGGATTCTATGACGTACAAATGTAAGTTGACAAATGGAGATGATCTTTAACTTAAAATCAAATGAACCTTGGACTAAAAAAACCATACAAGTTCTTTAGAGTGTATTTGGCAGTTGTTGCACTCATACTGGTAGCCTTTACTGATGTTTTGGTTTCACATGGTATTTGTTTATTTTGTATTTAGGAAGTAGCACATGGCAATATGGACCTTTCTCTGTAATAACTCCCTATCTCTACTCCTACCTCATGAAAATAAAAATCTTCTATGTGTAAACCCCCCCCCATTAAGTTTTATTTTGCTGCTACCTTAATGTTTCAGTTTTGTTCACTGTTTTTGATCACTATTTTTTGTTCACAATATTTACAAACAAAATAAATCTAAACAGTCTACCAAGCTTCTCTAATATATTACTTATGCCATAATTGTTCTTACGAATAAAATACTACTTAGCCTCAAATGCACTATATAAGCAAGTTCACCTGCTGAATACTTGATATAATAATTAGCTAATTAGCTCTCCTACACATCCTCTGAGGAAAGTCTTAATATCCTGGCCTTAGAGAGAACAGAAACATGGCATGAAAGATCACCAACATGTCCAGAGTCACTGGAATCATCCTTGCCAGAGAGCAATTAAAAATGAGTTAGCTCTCACTCTGTCCTGTGCTTAGTCCATACTATTCACTAATGAAAGTCTGTCAAAAAAAACATTTAAAATACAGAGCATATGGTATATCATGACAGTTGTTTGCAACCATTCCTGAAAGAACAGTTGTTGGAATGGAAGGAGCAGAGGGCAACAGACTTAATGGCAGAGATTTAAATTAATCCATTTTGCTCAAGGTTATTATTACTATGATTGACTTACATAATGACATTTAACATGAAGTATGTTAAGGTATCTTACAAATCAAAGACCTACTATAAAGCAAAGCACAAAATACCTTAAGGCATTTGTCTGGTTGATGCCCTCCTGGAGGTGCTCTTTGTTTGACTGGTTACTGGTGTTCTGCCACCATCATGCCCCTGCGCCCCTTAAGGTCATCGAGGTGAGCCTACAATCATGTCATCAAATAGTATATATTTTTCTTCATTAAATACATCAGACTTTAAAGATGGAACATATGCATTTAAATCCTTATATTTTCTTTTACAGAATTGCAACATATATTATTGCAAACAAGAAAGAAAACCTTTAAATAGTCTGCTTAAAATCAAGTGAGGACACATAGGTTCATAGGTGAGCTTGCCATTGAACCTGATTCAAATTGACCTATGCTACTGATCAAAAAGACCATGACTTTGTTCTTCATCACCAAATCACTTCATTAGAACATTACAGTGTCTACAGACATTAAGGGTTTACATTTATGCTTGTAAGTGGAAAGATTTCATTTCTTAAAGAGTATTTCTCTGAATGTCACTATATTTGCAATGCATGTGCACACAACAAAAACAACAACATAGGTGTTCACTAACACACACACAAAAAAATTATAAATCCTGATTAGAAATATCAGTGAAAAAAGTGGTCTCAGTTTCAGCATAAAAATCCATGATTAAGTTTCTACATCCATACTAAGTAATAGAATTTAAAGGGGTCTTGTTTTCAGAAGTGAAATTCAATTTTCTCTGAAGCCAATGAAAATTGTCCTTTTTCAGTATCTGTGAATCAAAGCTTCTTTGCTCACAGTATTTTCAGTACCTAAATTTAGATAACTCAGTCTAAAAAAAAAAAATTTACTCAGAGTAACAATATTTGTACAAACTTTCACAGATTATCAAGAGCTTATCTGCCTACTTTATGAAATGATTGCAATTATATTTATTGCAATTAAAATATGTATAAATAATTAAAGGTATTTCAAGGTTAAAACACCCAAGGAGAACTTCTGCATGTTTCCTATTTCCTTCAAGCTTTCATACTATTCTTTGCTTCATATATCTACCCCATGACATGCAAAAGATCATTCTTTGCTAAAAGAAGGAAGAGTACAGAGAAGGCCTGTGTGTCTACCTGTATTAAAACAGGATAGTCTTTTCCTGGGTTAGATAGTATAAATAATAATAATAATTTTAAAAGTATATTAAGTGTCAGATTTAATGAGGCTGTCTTAAACTTAAATGGAGTTATTGCATCTCCTTGAATTTCCAGGTCACACATGTACAGTGTTGTATGGGAATGTTTGCTGCTCTTCCTTTATACAGAAAAAACGTTGTAGTTTGTTTCCTCATTTCAGAGCTTACAAACAAGATTATAGAGTGTTGTCTATGATTCACATATTTTTAAATTCACATGTTTAGTAAAATCCTTGCAAATCATTTGCCATATTCAGTAGGATCTATTACAAATTATATATTTAACTATGAATGCATTATCTTTCAAACAAGTGACTCTGAAAAGCACTTGCTGGCAGTGTATAACACCTATCAGGTGATGATTTAGTGTACTATTCTCATTCTATTACTTCTGCTTTTTATTATTCCAGGTAATTCTAGTTGTTGAACCAAACTGTCCACAGAGTAGTTTATGCATTGGTTCTTTGATGCAGTGACTTTGTGATTACTGTACCTGCAATTTTTGCTCTCGATCTTTGTCAATATGCCAATAAAACCTGGATGAATAATAAACATACATGTCTGTCTAGGATTTAACACAGAGACAATTCCAACGTTTGAAGAAGTGCTGTCCTTTCAGTGTAAGATATTTTTATAGTAATCACAATAAATGAACAAAGTAAAAAGTAAGCAACATCAAAGAGTCATAGATAGTTAATACATCTAGATCACTCTTCAAAGGGGAAAAAATGAGAGAGAAATATATTTCTCATACGAGTCAAACAACATAATCCTATGGAAGAATTTGTGCCTATGAAATGACAATCTTTCATGATCATGGATCTTATTCATCTTGGATATCACAGCAGTCACTCAGCTTCTGCATTGTCATCTAATTTTTTTTTGTGATGAGGGATGTTTTAAGTTGCATGGGAGATAAAGGGAAAAGTTCCGTGAAATAGGTCAAATGTCAACAATTTGCTGCCCTGTTCCTTTTTCTCTGTCTACCCCGGTCGTCTCACTCAGGTGCTTCCATTGCTTCCAATGTATTTCCTCTGTTTCCTTCAGTGAGCCAATTCAATTCATTGACTACTGAAAAAACAACCAGGCAAAAACACTAAGACTGATGGCTTGACAAGATGCATCAGCTCATTGGAAGCAGGGACATTCACGGGCCAGGATTAGCAAAAGGGAGAGGACATATTCACAGAGCAAGGAACAAGAGGCAGGAGGTTTGAAGAGGAGGCTGTCAACAGCATCAGGCTACTAAACTACCAGAAAGGCAGTCTGATGTGACCAGCTGAGGACAAGGAAGTAGTAGATGTATTTGCTTCTTCCTGAAACGTAGACAACCACCTTTTCAGTAAACTGACCTCTCCATACCTCAGCATGAGCAACCTGAGCAACTGCAAAGCAACCAGAGCACTGAGCGGAGAATTTCCTTCTGTTGATGTACTTGTTTGAGACACTCAGCGGAAAAATACCAGAAGGAAGAAAAGTCTTGTAACCCCAACAGGAGTGGCAACCATAGGCATGATGGTAGTAGAACGAAGAGTCGCTGGATAAAAGGATAGAGTTTTAAGAAGAGAGATACTCAGGAACTCACTATTCTTGTCAGTATTTTTCCTTTACAACAGAGAGCTGTGTGGGTTTTGTGGTTTTTGTTATTATTGTTATAAGTGTGCATCCTCTTCCCTTTGTTTAACCCTTGCCTTATTCTTGCTTGTGCCTTTGGTTAAGGCTGAATGCTGAACAGATGGCTTGAGTTACAAAACTCTTTCCTAAATAATCAGTTTATCCTTCCTGGTCAGTTAATCTTCTCATCTCTTTTGTAGATTTACTTAAATATTAGTTTCCCTTATTCCATGATTTACCAAGCCAAACTAGGACAAATTTGGGTTATGCCAAGAACAGTAAAATAAAATGTGATTGAGTGGTTTTAATGTCAATATTTTATGTACATGTATACAAGATGAAGGGAAATGTTGTGTATATTTTGATACTTTTCATATATATCTTTCTAAAGAGTGACAAAAATCATGTCCTGAAGAATCTCAGTGCTTCACTGAGAACTTTGAAATAAACTCCTATGGTAGAAGAATAGGATTACACTGAGCTGCATGACTTGAAAGACAAGTAATCACTACCCAAACATAACTTTCTTGCATCATCAATGAGGGAATCTGTAGGACATTCCCAAGAGCTATTGATAATCCTAACTGGTAGGTAACTGGTAACTGGAAAGTCAATTTAGTGCTGTATATTCAAAACAACATATATGAAAAATAAGAGATATAATAAATAAAAGAACAGTTCAAATTTTAGTAAGACTGAATCTTATCTCTACAAGCTTCTTTCCTGCTTTGAGGACTGAGGATGAACCATGAATTCTTCTGATCTTTTATGCACCTGACCTTTGAAAAGACATTGTTATTTTAAAATTACTTCTTTTCCTAAAACCTTCACTGACTCAAAATCGGCAAACATAGTAGTCTACTGATTAATTTACCATTCAAATTAGCCTATTTCACTCCTTCTAAAGTAAGAAAAAGTTAGATTTATAACATTCCATTTTCTCATTTGACTGACTTTTAAGTTCCCTACTCAGCAAACTGTTTCAATTATCATATACTCACAGTTTCATCAAAAGATTCAAGTACATAACTTTATCAAAACCTAAGTGTGATCTCCAGAGAAAATTGCTCAACTTCTATTCTTGCAAAACCTTTGTCAAATTCCAATAAAACATGTAGCTGTGCAGTTACAGAAATAGCAATAAAAATGAGACTGACAAAGAAACAGAAAAGGCAGACTCCTTTCCCAAAAAGGGGGGGGGGGGGGAAAAGAGAGAGAGAGAGAAAGAAAAAGAAGGAAGGTACAAAGCACAGACTGTGTAAATATGGTTGATCCAAACCTTACCAGATGGAATGACTTTAACAGATTTCAATGAATTTATACTGACTGATATCATGTGAAGGTCTTGAGGGATATCAGAAATCATAGTAGTATAAGAAAGATTTTGAATGTGAAATTTCTTGACATATTTGAGTTACAGTTCATGAAAGATTATAGGATATATATTTTTTCTTAAAAAACCTGTTACATTTCTCTGATTTTTTTCAGATATAAACTATGTGCTGATAGAGGATAAAATTATATTGCCCTAGGTTAGTTTCATGAGTCTGAAAACAGACTTTTTCTTTCATTCAACAGAGAATAATAAGTTTCCATCATCAAGCATTAATTAAAGAATGGCTTAATCTCTGATATCATTTGTAGATTTATTCTAAAAGAAAATAACTTGAATCTGTCTCTTATCTTTGAGTGTTAAATTAACTCTGATTTATTATCATTTTTCCCCAAAGATGATCCTTATTTTCATTTTAAGAAAATTCAAATAATAAAAGTAGTTTAAAATTCCAGTCAAGGCTTCTCTGTTCCCAGAATCTGTATGGTTATGCCTTCTTCAAGTCTCAGGAAAACTGTTTTGAAGTCTAGAGTCAACATCACAGTCCCCATAGAATAACCAAACACGTGGTCCTTTTGTTTTCTTTCTGTGACATCTGTCTGACTAATTTCTCAACATTGTCAGATCAATGGGTTTTTTATTTTATTAGCTAATTAGCAAATAAAATTGAAAAATAGAAGTGGTTATTTAATAAATCACATAATATAATAAATATGTAACCAAAAGAATAAATGCCAGCATAGAAGCTGTTCTGTGCATTCCAAAGTGCAATGAGATGGTAAAGACTGCTATTTTGAAACAGTCTTTGACTTCTTCCCTGAAAGTATCCCTACAGACCTATTTTCTAAAATTTACAGTTAATTATTCAGCATGTCTAAACTTAATGCAAACCCAAAACATCATTTTCAGACGTTAGAGACTGAATTCTGAGTTCAGGTTACATTTAATTAAAATACAAACAATTTGTAGGTCTCTTATTAGGTGTCCCAATGAATAACTTATTTATCATGGGCAGTATAATATCCTAGAACCAAACCTATGCTGCTAGAATTCAAATTATAGCTTTATTCTTTCACATTTCAGTTGCTGCAATGTGTCTGAAAGAAATGAAAGGGAGTTTGTGGCAACTGAAGACATAGAACTGCTGCTCTTCTACAAGAAAAGCTAACAGACAACATTGGTCATTTTTCTGGTGTGAGAATAAGAAGACAATAGAGATGGACCTTTACTATATGTCAACAAAAAATGCAAGAGATTTGTTTTTAGATAAATGTTGTGGATTTTTTTTAATAGAACTTTTTAAATAGAATAGAATAGAATAGAATAGAATAGAATAGAATAGAATAGAATAGAATAGAATAGAATAGAATAGAATAGAATAGAAGTTATTGGACTTCACTATACACTCCAATATTATTACATTTTTAGGACCGTTATTGGTCTAATTGTATCCGTATCCACTGTAATATTAAAGAAAACTTTCATCCACTTAAAGGTCCCTTTACAACAGAACAACAACATAAAGAGGATTAAGTATAAATATTACTCCTTAGAGCCTTCACTTTGCTGCCAGAGAAGAAGGATTAGAAAGTATAGTTATATTCAGTATCTTCAGTCTATTTAGCTGTCCTTATTCACTTAAAATTACCATTCAGAAAAAGATACGCTATATTAAAATCATATATTGTGTTTTATTTCAACAGATAATAGACATATATCATTTAAATTGCAGAAAATCATGTTATTCAACAGTGTATCATTATTATTTGTTGATTGATAATTACTTTACATGAAGGTCAGAAACTGAGGCTACAGAGGGTGTATCATATCTGAATAAGGTGCCTTCCTAAAATTCAGTTTTAATCAATTTCAGAAGATTTCTAAGTTTCTGGATCTTTCTAAATACATCTTTCATAGACCACTTAAAGAAAGAAAACAGAATACGCTTTAGAATAACATGCTTGCAAGCGCATCCACAGAGCTTTTCACAGTGTATGTATGCCCCATACTTTGATTCTTAACATATAAGATTCCAGTTTCTCTACTAAACAAGCTTATGTGCAAGTTGGTCATTAGTGTCATTCCTGAATCCTGCAAAAGATAACGTTTTTAGAAGAATTATCCAGATTAAAGATGCCTCCTTCATAATGTTCATGATGTTTCCTTTGAATATAGCATTGAATTTCTACTATTATTTGTAGTATTGTACTTCAACTAAGACGGTCTAGATAGAAATATATTATCCCTATTTATGTATGGGTTTCAGGATCATATGATTTTGGCAGAAACAGTTAAATATGTAGATATGTAGATCTTTGAGATGGATTGTAGGACATCTGTCGGTCATAACATTTTAAGTTAATAAGACAGAAATATTACATCTGCATCTCTCTTAAACTTAGTGGCTCAGGCTTGAGACCTTTAAAACTGTTACTACTTGCTACCTGACAAAAATTTCAGCCTCGGAAATTTACCTGGCTCAGACAAGGATATCAGATCCTAAAGTTCATATATCAAACAAAAAACTAACATTAAAGTGATACATTATTGAATTTTTTGCCATTAAAAACATAGTTACAAGTGACAAAATAAATTCCTTCATGTCTTTCTTGAACAATGAAGTTGTTGAAGCAACTGAATGATCAAAACTGATTCCAAGAACTGAAAAGCAAGAAAAATACTAGAAAAAAATACCAGAATGATGAACCCATAATATAAGTGTTTGGAAAGTATTGATCTCCCAATATTTTTAATAATCATGAAATATAGGCAAGAATTTGACTATGAAAAGGCAAATCATTGTGAAAAGAAGACGCTGTTAAAATAATTACAATGGAGTGTAGTGCTGTAACAGCATTACACTTGCCGTACCAAGCTGGGTGGAGCGGCTGACACTCTGGAGGGCTGTGCGGCCATCCAGAGGGATCTGGACAGACTGGAGAGTTGGGCAGAGAGGAACCTCATGAGGTTCAATAACCCCAGGAATACCCCCAGGCATCAGTACAGATTAGGGCTCGACCTGCTGGAAAGCAGCTCCACGGAGAGGGACCTGGGAGTCCTGGCTGACACCAAGTTAACCATGATTTAGCAGTGTGCACTTGTGGCCTAGAAGGCCAATGGGATCCTGGCCTGCATCAGGAGGAGTGTTGCCACCAGGTCAAGGGAGGTGATTCTGTGCCTCTCCTCAGCTCTGGTGAGGCCGCACCTGGAGTACTGTGTGTAGTTCTGGGCTCCCCAGTATGAGGGACGTGGAGCTCCTAGAGAGGGTCCAGCGGAGAGCGACAGAGATTATTAAGGGAATGGAACATCTCTCGTATGAGGAGAGACTGAGTGAGTTGGGCCTGTTCAGCTTGGAGAAGCGAAGGCTGAGAGGGGATCTGATTAACATGTATAAGTCCGTGAAGGGAGAATGCAGGGAGGAAGGGGCCAAGCTCTTCTAAGTGGTGGCTAGTGAGAGGAAAAGGGGAAATGGGTATAAGTCGAAACACAGGCAGTTCCATCTCCATGTGAGGAAGAACTTCTTCACTGTGAGGGTGACAGAGCCCTGGAACAGGCTGCCCAGGGAGGTTGTGGAGTCTCCTTCTCTGAAGATCTTCTCAACCTGCCTGGATGCTGCCCTGTGCCCCATGCTCTGGGTGTCCCTGCTGGAGCAGGGGGTTGGACTAGATGATCTCTAGAGGTCCCTTCCAACCTTGAACATTCTGTGATTCTGTGAAAGCTATGTAACTAGGCCAAGCTTGAGATGTAAACAGATGCATGTAAGTATGGTCCAGGGTAACTGTATTATATCCATTTACATGGAGAAATACATTACATTTTTTCTATAGTAGACTGCAGCCCATTTATTTCTCTTGTTCTTCAACAATAAAGTATTTCTTTTAAGAAAATGAGAAGCAACCTCTTTTTCCCTCAGAAGTCTCTTCTCAGTTACTAGCAAATTAAAGAAATGAAAAAAAAAATCTGCTAGCCTCACATATCTCTAGAGAAGGAAAAAAATCAAAGTGACACTCAACAGCTACACATAAATAAGTGTATTACAGAGAGCAAAGTTGTATACATTACTGAAGCTATTGATAAAATCAAATGATTAAATTGATACTCACAGGCTGTTCTATACTGAGAATAACATAAGGTGTAAAACTTCTCGGATGCTAAGCTGGATGGACAGTATTAGCTGTTTGTATATATGTTTATAAATTGATTTTATATTTGTATTTGCTACAGAAATGAAGGGCACTAAATAGAGAAACCATTTTTACAGTCATTTTTACAGCACAAGCACAATGCTATACAGATGTTAATATCTCTTTTTTTTAGGATGAAATCCTGCTCTAATAAGTTCCAGCGATATGCGTAAGTGGGGTTGGGAAGATGGGCTGAAAAGGGATGATGGCATAAACACCACCAGTAAGTAGTGTTACACATAGTCCTGAGTAAATCTGTGGTGCAGTTCTCTCTTAAATGCACAATGACAACCAGGCAGCCCAAGCAAACCCATTTCTTTTCCAAATGGAAATTGGTTTGAGCTCTTACTTTCATTTACATGCTTATATATTTTCATAGAAGTTACCATTTTGAAATTTTGCTGAACTTGAACCAGAGCAGGACTGGCCTGACTTTAGTTGTAACTAAACAAAATGAACCAATATACTAGTTCAATTCCTCACATGCCGTGCCACCATTCAAATATAGCAGAGTCCATCCTTTGCTCTGTTGTAAGAAGCAGCACAAATTCAATTGTGCCTGCAGGCTGATGCCATAATCATGGCAAGCTTAGGTCGTTCTTAGCACCTAAAGAGGAGGATTTCATAGCACTGCAAGTCAGTGCTTTGTCTCTCCTGTGACCAGCAGCATTGCATGCCCCCAGCCTTGAGATGGTATCTGACTGTGGCATAGCCACAAGCCAGATGGAAAGGTTGAGTTATCTTGCTTTCTTCAAGGCAAGATGCTGAGCTTCACTATTAGCCACATCTGTGGATTGATTTTGCTAGGCTGAAGTCTAGACACTTGTAGACATGGTCCCCGTGAACTGCCTGCCAAATGCAGTGAATCTACCTTCCATAGGTGGCTATAATGATAATCTAATAGCTACCATTGCACAGAATTATTCTCAAAAGGAAAGGACAGATATTAACAACTGACCAAAATGCTGTTCATAGCTTTTTAATTGTCAAGTCTTCTAGGACCACTCTTTTTTAAATTATTTTTCTACATTAATTAATGAGAATGTGATTACTCTTAAGAGTTGTTCATTAAGAAGTTACTTTTTACAGCAGTTTTGCGCCATAAATGCCCTTTCTGTCCTAAGCAGGAGGGGTCAGGAGTGTCCCTAGTGGTGCTAGACCCCATGACCCAGCTCAGTTTATCTGTCTTTTAAGTGAAGCTTGCATACTGGTATGCAGAAAGCCAAAGTACAAAATACCTACAAATTCCATCTGTCCTTTTGGCACAAAGCCTGTCACTAGCTACATGATGTCGGTACAGGAACAGATTGTATATACATGATTAATTTCATACCTGACAAATCTATATGATAAGTCATGTAGGGCCAGAGCCAAGGGATAGGGCTCCTCTCTCCTTCTGAAGTCCTACCACAAATTTCACATCTTAAAGTCTACATTTGGAAACAGGCTTTAATTCAGGATGAATTCAAGTACAAGTTTGAGTTCAGGCTTAAATTATCTCCCCTGAAAATTAAGAATTCTGTCAGTGGCAATTTTAGTTGATCATTTAGTGTGGGCTTTTTTGTTTGTTTGTTTTCTCCTGTTTTCTTTTTCTTAGGGATAGAGGAAAATGAATACAATTTTTTTCCTATATAGATCCTAGATGGGAATGGAGAGGGTTCTCTAAATAGAGGAGTCTATGGATGGCCTTTATAATCCCCATATATCCAAAGGAAGAAGTCATGTAACAATATGTAGTACCTTAGCACCTCTTACCTCTGAAAGTATGTCCTCTGAAGAAAAGATGATGGAGAAAGAAAAATAAAAGCTTAAGAAACAAAATTGCAGCTGACAAAACAAGTTATTTAGTTAAGAACAAACTGACAAAAAAAAAGAGTGGCTCAAGCATACTTGACTCTGATCACTATTTTAACCTGGGCAGTTAGTTCTTTTATTTTCACTTGTCAGAATTGATTAAAAAGCAATTACTCTTTCTTTTTAAAGCAATAGCACTTATGAAGTAAACTGTGAAGTTGACTGGAATATCTGATGAATATAAATCATAAGGAAATTAAATTGGCTTTGTAGCAACTACTAGTGTCATCAATAAAGAAACTGGCTATTCACATTTCTGATAAAGGGCAACTTATGCTTAGAAACACTCATTCCAAATCTTTCTGTGGGAGCAAAGCACGTATCCAACTCATAAGTCTATCTGGATAGTTTTGGGAAATGGTTAGAGGTCAGCATTGAAATTCTGAGTAGAGCCAAGAATGGCAGTGACTAAAGAGACAATTTCAGAAATGATGCCAGTTCTCACTGGTCATATAGAAAGCCACACAACATTTGGTTGGACATGCGTCATGCAAGGACACGATATCATTAAACACAGATTTAGAGTTTTGTAATAAGTGGGATAGAAACAATCTTCCCCAACTTTCATTTGTCCACAATATTTTTTCTGACATTATTAGAAGTAATTTTTATACCTTCTGCTACCAAATGAACAGCCTGATTCGGTCTTCAGTCTGTAGTTTTCAGATTTATCCCATACTTTATGAAAATACTAACCATAAAATTAGGAGGGTTTTTCTTCTTTTTTCTGTCTTCTGTCTTTTCTGTCTTTCTGTCCCTTTTCTTTTGTTTTCTTTTGTTTTCATTACATTTAGTGCCCAGATTAGTTGATCATTCCAAATAAGACAGGGAAGATAATTACAGAATTTTTAAAAATACACAACACAAAAGAAATGACTGTAGAAATAATAATCAGAAAAGACATGGTTAAATAACCTTATCACTATTGGACAGTTTGTAGACTAAAGAGATTTAAAAATATAATCAAATGGAAGCTTTGTTTCCCTGTTTTGAAAGACTATGTAATTTCAAATGTAATTTTGAAAAGCAGATATTGCCAAATTTAGGTGAGTAAGAGAGCTCTTCAACTCCTCAGATGCAGTTGCATATTTTAATCTCCTTTATTAGAGTGCAAACATTCCAGTCATGATAAGGTCATACTCAATCATTCATTCTGTAGTCATTAATTATGTATTTGATATAGTACATGCACTCTGAATAAATAAGTATAAATGTTCTTTATAACCCACAGAACATGTGTAGATGTCTTTGTACTCTATTTGGGGAGGGAAAGATCATGATGTTTCCATACCTTATTTATTCTGCCCAAGAGATATAATTAAAAACTAATAGTGGAGACTGCAAAATTGTAAAAGACCTTTTTATCCAGTTATTTCAGAATATTCTGGTGTAGGTCAGATTAAAACAACTGATGAAAGTCAAAGCTGGTGTGAGTGCAGAATCACTGAACTTAGGTATAAATTTGATCTATTATCTTTACTTAAGGTAGAACTTATGAACACATACTCTATATAGTCAGAAATCCCCAAATGTGAACAGAGTGGAAAATAGAAATGTACCCCATGAAACACTCAAGGTACTGTAGAAAAAACAAACAAACAAAGAAAATTTGAAAGTACACATCTACAATTAGAGCACTGAAAAATTTGATATGTTAATGATATTCTCTGGTCTGATAGGTGTCAGAATCATTTAAGGTTTCTCCTACTTGAAGTTCTTTCTGAGAGTGTCTAAAAATGAAAGTCTCTTTGACTGCTGCTCATTTGAAATTGGCATTTTCATGTGGCAGATGGTGACCTTATCCCCGTACTTTAGCAAAAATGATTTTTATTAAGTCTAAACAAGTGTGAACAATGCTAATTTCCTGCAGCAGGCAGAATTTGAATGAGAGCATATAATGATTGCAAGAGTCCTGCCTCACCATATGGAAAAATGTGCATAATGCCAACACAGTAGACTACTAAGAAGACAGTACAATTATATCCAACTTTTCATTTTATCAGTTGTCATAAAGAACATGTTTATTTTAAGACTACTAAGGGTTGTTTGTAGATAATTTTTGTCTTAAAAACTAAACATGCAGTAAGTCTCCCAATCTGTAGTTTATCTCAAACTTTTTCTGTCTTTTCTACTAGTCTTCTACTCATTCATCTTGTGGAGCATTTCTCACACTTCTATAAAAGGAGACGGGGTAATAAAATTACTGAGGACCTAGATAACAGGGTCAGATTACACAGAGAAGTCAGCATTACAGTCAAAGTCAACCTTTTCCCTCGATTCTAGCCTAACTTCTGGCATGCAATAGAGTGTGCTTACGCTGTGAAAAAGAAAAATATATAGACAGGCTGGAGTTCATTAGGAGATCAAAGAAATCTAGTGACGCTCAAAAAGGGTGGCCTTTTAGAAGATGGCAGAAAAAAAAGAAACAGAGATGTTCCTGCTAAAGAGATCTGGACTGTAATTTTTACCTAAAATATCCTATCTTTATCAAGGTGGGACATATGATGCAAATGATTAAGAGCAATGTCCCACAATTCCTATTCAAAAGCATCAGAATGCAAGACACATGCAAAGAAGATGGGCCGATATTAAGCAGGATCAGAATATTATCTATATTCTCAAGCCTCATTAGCTGCATTGACTAAAACATTTTTGGCTGAACTTTGCAGGAAATAATCTTCCTGAGACAGCCATTCAGCAGAGCAAATATCAACCCAAATGCCAAGCAACTGAAAATAGCATTTGTTAATGTGAAACTGCAGGTAACCTTAAAAATAGGCAAAAATACTAGTTCTTTAGTTTAGTTTGGGTTGGGAGTTTTGAGGTTTGTTTTCTGGGTTCTAAGTAGTCTTAGAGTCATATTTGTCAGGAGAGAAGTTTGCATTAAAGAAGGGAAGGTCAGGAGTGCATAGGAAAGAAGAAAACACTCTAAGACATGCCTGCAAGTTTTTTGGGTTTGTTAGTTAGTCTGTCTGTCTGTTTGTTTGTTTGTTTTTAATAAGCAAATAAACAAAGGAGGACTGACCAGAGAGAGAGGAAAATAAAAGACCACTAAAAGAAAAAAAATTAAATGTTACTTTAAGTTAAGCAAAATGGGGCTAATAAAATATACATCAAATTACATTTGCAGCCAAGATGTTAGCGTTTCGTATTTTTAACTGTTGGAATTTTTATGGTCTCTGTGATATTCTTAAACACTTTTTCTTTAGAATGTCTTTTCTTTTAAAGGAAATTACTTGCTGAGAGGGGTCTTCCAAATCTGTTTAACTGCAGAGATTCTTTCAAGTCTTTTGCGGGTGGTATTGGATCTCTTGGTTACAGCACTCCTAGCCTAATGGGACAGTTTTCAGATGCTATGTCAAATAGCACAACTACTATTTTGTGTCCAGAAAAGTTTTTCAATAGAAGCTATATGTTTGAGTTTAGTTCAGCTTTCTTCTTTCCTTAAATCCCTAATAATAAATAAAATTACATTCTGAGAAAAAAAATGTCCATTCTGCATGAGAAAACATGATCAAAAATCACATTATTCCCTACAATTAGAAATTATCCTACACTTGACAAGTTTGATGAGAAATAATGAATGAACTCATTGAACGAAGTTTGATGAGAAATAATGAATGCAACTCTTATCTTTTAGAAAGGTCATTTACCCAATTCTCAGTTACTGCTAAGAAAAAAAAACTGGGCAGCGGTTGAAATAGACTATGCTTCAGCTGCCTAAATCTTCACAGCTCTCTTGACTCATCCTTTACTGTTCTTTACCATTGACATTCCATTTATTAATATTAATGTACTTTAATGTCAATTATCATAAAATCCCTCTATAATTAAAATTTCAGAAAACTTACATATATGGCACAAATACAAAATGGGTGGCATTCAAAAATTTAGACACAGATAACTTTCTTAAGTTATCTCTACTAGTCTTCATCTACAGATTCAAGCAAGTTTTACATGTAGCAGAGGAACTATTGGATCCTGGATACAAGATTGACATTTTGTCATTAGGTCATTATCTGCACACTTGAAATGAAAAAAAAAAAAAAAAGAAAGCACTACAAAGAATTTTCTTTATCCACATTGCCCCAGTCACATTGCTATTAGTTTCTGTTTAGCAGTTAGCAAGATACAACAACTGGAGTTGATTGAATATAATGATGAAGTTCTAGAATGAAAGGAGAATGGGTCAAAAGAGAGAATGACGGCTTTGGGTTTTTTTTTTTTTTTTAACTAGCCATCCAAATCTAAAAATAATTAAAGAACTTAGTTAAGAGCAGAAATGTCATCTTAGCAAGTCTTTACAATATATTTTTTTAAGATAACCCTTATCTAGGTCATGGTCCTGAAGCTGAAAGCAAATATTGGTGCATAAATACTCCAATAATTACAGAGAGAGATCTTTAAATAACAATAGGAAAAGCCAAGATGACAGGTTAGCGAGAGATGCTAAAGGTGAAGTAACTGAATCCTTTAATGGTCCAAAGACTGTCATCTACAGCTTTAATTTAGGGTTTGTAAAACAAAGTGAAGCAGTAGAATATGGTAGCTATTACACAACAGTATTTCTTTTCAGTTTGGTGATTGATCACCAAACTTCCTTTCCTGAAGCCAAAGGATCTAAGTGCTTTTCTTTAGAACTAAGCTGATAAATATTATGTCTAACATGCCTAAAGGCACAAAAGGTCCTTTAAAAATGTCACTAGAACAAAGTATATACTTGGAACTAATAATAGCATAGAGAGGTTGAGTCATTTTAGAAATGCTGCAAGGGCAGTGAAAACAACCCACAGAAACAGTTCATGTTAATTCATCTGTAGATGACAAACTGGGTGCTGAAATATTACAAAATTCAGCATGAGATTTTTTATGTCCATCTTCCTATAGAATTAAGAAAGCTGAGGCCGAAGAAGTACAAGGGAAGAAATCACATTATAAAGTTCAAGGAGGCCACTAACAAGATCAACACCAGGAAATGAATTCTCAGTGGCAGAAAGTAAATAA
This sequence comes from Nothoprocta pentlandii, assembly GCA_013398315.1. NCBI lineage: Eukaryota > Metazoa > Chordata > Aves > Tinamiformes > Tinamidae > Nothoprocta > Nothoprocta pentlandii. The sequence goes on from VZSG01000851.1 coordinate 144,193, forward strand.
TATTCCATTAGTTAATGATATTACACATATTTACATATGTGTATATCTTTTTGGAGGTACATGAGTTATTATATACTCACAGAATCATAATTCGGTGAGCGTAATACAGAAGTGTAATACAGAAGCTCAAGTAACAAACTATCTCCCCAAAGGAGATCTCCTACAACAAGATACCTTTTGCTTCTTAAAAAAAAAAAATAAGTAAAACAGAAGAGAAAGCAAGTATAAAATGAAAGGAGAAGCATTTACTAGACCCCAAATTCTGATCTTTAATGCAATGGTAAAGTAGATAAGTCATCAGTTTGTGAAATATCAAGTTTGTAGAGATAACATAATATGAAGCATTCTATAAACTGTATAATCAACTTTTCTAAGGCAACATTTCTAAGCTTTTATTTCAATTGCATAAAATTGACTTTAATTTTACATGTCAGTTTTATCTCTGTCTCATATACTGGATAGATGGTCACATGACCTACACAGAGAGAAAGAAGTTCAACAGGCTACAAAAATGTTGGTTTTCTGTATGAAATCTATTTCTCAGTACAAGTGAGAATTTCCTGGAAACAGCCTGAATAAATGAATCCAGACCAGGTCCCTTGTAGATATATTCTTAATATTGTTTCAGATTTTTTTCCTCGCTGGTATTTAAGGACTAACATTAGAGTCTATGTGGAAATGAATACTAAAGTCACTGTGATTCTGTGATTCTGTAAAATACAATATATCTCAAACTGTGTATGATTCTTTAAAATTAGCAGTAATGTAATTCTGAAAAGGGATTGTAGAACAAATTATATAACGTTTCAAAATCACCATGCCAAAGGACTGCCAATCAACTAGATACAATTACATATTTCGCTCCTTTAAAAGAAACCCAAAATAGAATTCTGTCCTCATTCATACCCTAAAGTATGTCATTTCTTATTCTGTAACTTCACTAATGTTAAATGTATGTATTGCTTTTTCTTATATCATGCATATGTAAGACCCAAATTATATGAATCAAAACAAGAAGACACAATATAAAGTACTGATACAATTAATAGTATATTTTGTGAGTATCTATATAACCTTCTGTGGTTCTAGCTACAAAAAAAAAAAAGATAGAATCTTCTTTAGTGCATGTATTCAGCTTTGGAAAGCTAACATTTGTCTGTTAAGGTCAGGTAGTAAATATTTAAGTACACACAAATAACTGTGAAGATTTTGAAAAACAACACAACAAACATACAGTGTTCATCATGTTTGGTGAGACTTTAGAGTCATGTTTTCTCTCTGCAAGCAGAAATGTCTCCAACAGTAAAGTGATACTTTAGGGGGAAAAAAAAAAAAAAAAGTGCTTTAAGAGGATAAATCCTCAACGGTCTTAAAATTGTAAAAGAAAAATTATTCTTCTCCTGTTGGAAAAAAATCAGAAAAAAAAATCACTTTTATCCTTGAATGTAATTAGATGAAAGCAGAGATAATTCATAAACATACATCCTTTTTCTCTCTCCAAAGGAGTCTAGTACAGCCACAATCCAAATAGAGAAGTTCCTCTGCTTTTGAAGCTTGAATTAGCAAAATATGAATAAGATGAGGCAGAAGGAAAAGTAACTTTTTGAAGTATGTCACTGAACTTCAGCAGTACCCTGAAGAGAAAGTAGTTCCATATAAGCAGATGGAACTACTTTTATCTTTTCGTTATTGAGAGATCTGTCCAAGTCTGAGACACCATCTCTGAACTTTCTGATAGTAATTTTCATTGCAATATTGACCTGTCTCAGGTAATATTTTTCCCATCAAATCATACTTGCATTTGAATCAGTATCTGCCTTAAGAACGTCCAAAAAATGCCAGCCGTGTGAAATAATAGAATATGAAATAACCAGAGAAAATACATCTTTATTCAATTCATCTTTTTTCTTCTACTTACTTTCTTGCTGTTGACATGCTCTCCAGACAATAGAACAAATCTTTTTAAACACTTCATAAGGTAGAACATAACTCTACAGAAACAGTGATTCCTTGCTTGCTGCACAGTCCAGATCCACCGCCTCATCTAATATGAGAAACCCAGGTGCTGTAAAAATAATATGACTTGTTGGATGCAATGGAGTAGGAAATATGTACTGGCCTATACACCGAATGAAGAACATATTATTATTTGTTCTGTTATTTTCCCCTTATGGAAACAGTAGGTAGAGGTCAAAATTATTATCCAAGTCATTAGGCTGCGGTAACATCTACAAGGTAATTCAATTGCCATTCAGCACAGGAAAGGAGGAAAACTCTGCCGAATTTCTTAGTGACTCGTCAAGTTATTTGCACTTGACAGTGGATTTGGACTCTGTACAAAGAATATAAGGTTTTACCTGAGATATAACTCGTATGTTCTCAAAATTATCTGGTATCCCTTTAAAATGACTGATTGCTCTTACTCTGTGCAAGGTACATCATCAAGAAAATAGAAAGCATCCTTGTGCGCTATTTGTTACCTTTGCACACAGAGGAAGAGAATGAACTTCAGTGAATATGCCAGAAATAAAGATTCATTTCCCAGTCTCTGACATTCTGGAAGCACTTCTGCTCAGTATTTGAGAGGAAAAATTGCTCTGGTTGGGGCAGTATTGACACAGTGAATGACATAGTACAAAGGACATATGCAGGTCCTGACGTTCAAACTCAGGCTTCATATCAGGATGACTTTACACTGTTTTTGCCCAAAGAATAAAAAATATTACAAATAAGTAAAAGATGTACTAAAGAACAAGAATTTCATGGATATGAAAGTGAGATTTTCAGATTTAAAAAAAAAAAAACCCTGCTCCATCAAGAACAAATATGTAAGTTTATGCCACTCATGACAATGAGCATGAGAAGATTAGCACAGACATATCTGTGGAACTCACTTCAGTAAAACACTGTTTCAGCAGAGTCCATCAAGACTTCATGGCAAACCCTTTTTCATGTAGAACATTCCTCCCCAGTTCTTTATTGCTGCCTGGTCATGCAGGAAATCAAAGGGAAAATATCCAATTTTTGCAGTTCCCTGAGCCTGCAGGGTCCTGTTGACATCCTCCTTTTCCTTTTATCTCTTTTTCCATGTTATGCTTCCCTTTTGGCAAAGAGAAAATGACATCCAGAAATAAGATCAAGTATCTTAATTCTTTTTCTCTTTAGTCGCTTGTTATTACCTTATCCCTATCAGCCATCATCAGAGGTTATATCTCAATCTCATCACATCCATCCATTTTAGCACTTAGGATAGAAAGAGCATTTTACTCAGCCAATGATATTTTGGTTTTAAATTGATCTGAATATCACAATATCTATAAACTTGGTAGTCATTATTTGTATTTATGAACATCTGTACGGAGCACCTGCCAGGAAGTATAATTTCATAATATTCATATGATACTATCTGTAATTAGTGAAGGAGTAGATTGTTCATTTGTTTTTTTCCAAGGGTTGCAATGAAAAATATCAAGCTTCACGGTTTTATAGAACTTGTTCCTGTTACCTACAGAGACAGCAGTCAGGGAGATTTTGAAGCACACCAAACATCACCATACTAGCAGTAAATATACTACAGATTTTGCAGGCCAGTTGGTATGATTAACTGCACAACTTTAACACAAAAAATATAATAAGATGCAAAGCTATGTAAGATCTTACCTCTGTTTTCAAAGGAACTACGTTCAATGATAATAAAATGACTGTTACAGTCATGAGCAGGTCTCATTTTCTTCACAGGAAATATCATCATTACATTCATTTCATTAAATCAAATAACTTTTTTATTGTAATTGTGGTATTCTTTATTGCTGTAAAAACTCACCATCACCTAAAGACTTTTTCATAATTATTTAGTTATAACTAATAGAAGAACTATTTAATATTTACTTTTCATTTATGTAAATGAAATGGAGTTTGGATTTGCATATTTAGTTTGCCAAACAGAAACCCACAATTTTTCACAAAGATTAATTACACAGTGTCTTTAATTTCTATACAGGAGAGAGCAAACTGTCGTTCTGCAGAAAAAAAAACTCTCTGAAGAAGTGAGTGAAATCTTTGCAGCTAGCATGACTAGTAAACACAGTGAAACACTTGATAATGATTTCAGAAGGAATTTACCATGAAATATTGATTCTCTTGTCTTTAAGTGACATATTGCCATTTCCATTGGACATTTAACAAAAGTTTACCATCACTTCCTCTCATTTTACGGTTTGCAGTGAGCCCTGTACCTGACTGCCTGAGGATGTAGAAATGTGAGAATGCTTACTTAATGCAGTTTCCATCCACATAAAGCTATAGTAATTTTTATCACCAGTAGCATTTAGTGCACTAATCTTTAGTCTATAATCTCCAATTTTAGGTTTAAATGCAGGTGTTTAAATCTGGAGTAGAATATTCTTAGAGAATGATACATTTCAGCTACTTTAAGGAAAAGCAGAAAATATACTTCTTTAAAGACATTTTAAAGATCCTGGCTAGGCTTGTCATGATGGATGCAATATAACTGGAAAATCAACTTCTCAACAAGAGAAAGGAAACCTGTTCAACTTTATGTCAAATATTTTAGAAGTCTCTTTCACAACAGAATCAGGAGCTTACAAAGAAAAAGGAGGTTGAAACCAGGGTGAAAAAAATATATATAAAATGTATTTTAAGGACTGATAGCACAGAGGTAGCACAACAAAATATATGTATTTTGATATAAAGACAAAAAAATGTGAAAAAGAAACTAAAACTTCTTAAGTGCTTGTGATGTTATTTATTTCTGTATTTTATACAGAAAATCGGGACATACAATAAAGATTTTTGGCATACTATAATTTACTATGAACACAAATGAGATTTGGCAAAGCATTTCATAGAAAATATCAGGGACGATCCAGGAGCATCCGGTCCTGACCTTGGCCTTGGGGCTGCCCAGGCTCCCCTAGGACCCTTCTCCCTCCTGACGGGAGAACAGGCCTGGAAAGAAAAGGCTTTATGCTAAGCCTTGTTTTATGAGTGATAAATTGCTCTAATCTGACCAAGAAAGATGATTTCTTTACTATGTATTATGTCACAGATCTGGGTATGCCCTGGGTAAGCTAGGTTTACTGTGCATCCATAAACAACAATTGCAATGCACTTGCATCATTTTAGAGACATTCAAAGAGTGTGAAGTCTTTTGAGTATACATTTCACTCAGACATCCAGAGAGAATACAGTATCTACTGTGCCCAGCTACAAGGTATTTGAAGCAGATGTGCCTCAGAATTCAGACTATCTCAGAGTCCAGTTAGTGCCATTTGTCTGGAAAACTCTGACAAGTGTCCAAAGTCCTCAAATTCTCCCTAGGCAAGATTTCTAAAAAGAGGATGTAGCAGGGGTATTTAAGATGTACTGTACTTCTAGAAAGAAAGTAACTTTCAGGGAATTGACTTAATTACTTTGAGCTGATGCATAAACTCTTGATTTCAATGAAATAAAAGTTTAATTCGCCCAACATATTGCCTGTATATACGATGCTTCTTTGAGATTGATTTGATGACTCCTGAAGCTCATTGTATTTTATTTTATTGTAACTATTTGAGATAAAGAAAGCAAACTCTTCCACTATTTTATGAGGAAAAGTTAAAACATGCAGCAACCATATTCTAGTGACTACAGCATGAATCTGACAGATTGGGTATAACTGAAAGATTAATATAGGCAATTTAAAAGCTGTGAGGACTTAGATCTCTAAAGGAATTCCCTTGAAAACATAACACACTATACACATATGTGACCTGAGGCTAAAAGGATCATCATTTCATATCCAGTGCAGCCAGTGAGGTACGAACTTCAGGGCAAGGAAAGCATACCAATGCATCTATTGCAGATGCTCAAATTCTAACCTCCCTCACATGAAAAGCAATATTAGAAGTAGAATTACATTGCAGCATAACTCATGGTCAAATGAAGCACGATTAATTCTCTAAAATATATTTGTATATGTCTGATTTCCTCTATTACTATGATGTTCTTGTGAATGATTTCATAAGAACACAAAATTTGGGGCAGTATATCTGAGAATCAGTTATTTACCCTGGTGCATTAAGAGGATTAAGAGCCTCTGTAAAAGCTTAAGTAAGATCTTGCATTTGAAACGATGACACATGAAACAACATATCAAAATGATGGACACTGCAAGGAAGCTATTTTGCAAAGCGAATTTGACAGATCCAGGATTCAAATCAGAATTCTAGCATTGCAAGCTCTTCTCAGTTGATGTGAACCCCACATTGATAACAGTTCTGATATCCCTCACAAATAAATATCACAAATAACTAACAATAACAATGAAATAAAAACTTCTATCACTGTTCCCAGAAGACCATAAAATACTGAACTCCATAAAAGTAATTATGGTGTGTATTCTTTAAACGGAGGAATTTGTGAAATGAATAAAATGGTACAGATATCAAAACTGAAGCATCAGGAAATGCTGAAAATAATGTCATGAAAAGATAACAAAAAAAAAAGTAAAAGGATGTTACTGGAGAAAAAATTAAGAAGTGGGTGTATGTTAAGATGTGTACGTCTTGGGTATAAGACTAAGTAAGTAGTAAGGAATTTAAAGTGACTGAGAAGTCACTTTACTGAACTTCAATTTATTTGAAATAAGTGGAATTTATAATGAATCAATAATATTAAAAAATGAGAGTTATAATATATAATTCTTGCAGAATGCAGGTAAATGTTTAAGCAGGAAACACATAATCTAAAAGCTCGGAGCATATACTACAACTGTATCTGTTTAAAGAACCATATGAATAATAGTTAGGTCAGGATGGTTAAATCATGTAACAATTTCCTCTTAAATGATGAATAATTTATATGATTCTATTGTGGTTGTTTTAAATAATCAAGAAAGCCTCCCTTCGCAGAATGCTTAATTCAAAGCAAGAGAAATTCCTTTTCTAACCTAACATATTCTCCCTACAATTAAGTTAAACCTAAGCATGCTCTTTTTCTCAACATCTCACAGTGTGTGGCTTGTAAAATGACTACAACGTATTGCAAGCAACCCTGAACACTACATCGTTATTTTGTTTTTGTTTAAGACTGTTATACACAGACAACACAGGTTGCAGATTGATGAATGATTAGGGACTATAGGACTAGACAATGAGAGCATTTATTCCCCACAGCAGTCCTACAGAGATATTGAATAAATGCAGGAAGCAGACCAGAGCATTGGAAATTTCTGCAGATTCTTACAATCTTACAGCCATTCACCACTGGCTTATAGCATCATAAACACACATGCAAATACATAAAGAAACTGGAAAACAGATCTATGTTCACCTCAGTTTAATAAATTTACCCTCAAGCCACATTCAGTGATGAGGTCCAAGGCTGGCGTGGTCACTCCATTGAATCAATATCAGAAATCCTCAAGAACACTTAAGGGATGTGTACCTGATTTTTGAGCTTCCTGAGGTACCCTTGGATACGCTTCTTTTACAAGGGTTTAATAATCCCCAACAATGACTTTTGTAGAATATGAACTAGTGATAAACATCTTATAAAGCTACTTCATTGGTCTCTATGTAAGGCTTACCTAATTCTTGCTATCATATGCAATAACCTCTATNAAAAAAAAAAAAAAAAAAAAAAAAAAAAAAAAAAAAAAACCCACACTATATTAAAGTCCCTAAAAGAGGGGCTAGGAATTAAACTGAGCCATATCTATCAGACTTTCTATGCTTTCCCCAAGATTCTCTGCAGAGGAAGTTTGCATGACAAAGCAACAAGCATATGCTCATACATGCTGAGCCAATCTAACATTAGAAAAAAAACCCAATATTTTCTCTTTGCTTATAAGATTCTTTCATTATTTCTAAGACATTATCTCATTATATCTAAGATTCATTACTTCTAAGATCTACCCCCTAGATGTTTGCAGTTTATACACTGATTTTTTCTCTTTCCTTTGTGACATGTTGGGAGAGCCCACTTCTTCCCAGTTCTTCCCAGAGGAACACCCTTCTCCTGGCCCACATAACTGAAGGAAAAATGGAAGAGAGGAGGGATGCTCTTTGGGTGAGGGATGTGTTGCAGGTCAAATAACAACACATCTGCCATCAAATGGCACATACTTTATTCCTGGTACGGAACAGAAAGCATTAAATTTGACAAGGACAAAACACCTTTTTTCTTTCCGTTGGACAGGCAGTCGGAAGTACACAGATTATTCAGTGTCCTGTTGCCCCTTTTGTTCAAGCTCAGGACCATGAAACTCTACTAGAGAGAGATTAGGGTTTCCTGAGGTCTCAGATATAGGTACTGCAAAGATAAATATTTTCCTCTTTTTAGAAAAGGCACTGATTTATCCATGTCTCAAACCAATAACATTTAGTCTTAGCACCAGAGAGCCACAAATCCACTTACTCCTTCCAGATCTTTCCAAAATTGAGAGGAAAGCCTAGCTTCCAGAGAAACTTGGTGAAAAGTGGATCACCATGTGAATAAAATGTCGCTATGCGGTGCTCAGTTAAGCACTCAAGCGAGTTACACAGTTAAGCAATAAAGATATCCCTACCCAGAAATAAAACTACTACCATATCTTACTAGAACTTGTGTAACATGATTACAGCTGAGCTCAGTTCAAGCTTTCTGTGACTGTTAAGAAAATAACATGAAGAAATATTTCACATGAAACAAGTATGAAGCCTCTACCCTCCAGGTCTCTAGGCCAATCCATTTCCAAGAAGTCCACTGAGAAATAAAATAGAAACAGCCTTACTGCATCCTCCTTCTTGAGAAAGACCCACAGCTCTTGTAAAATTTAATTACTCAGCTCCATTCTAAAGATAAATACTTTGCATGTGATTGTTTGTGGTACCAAAATGCGGTGAACTAAAATCAAAAAGCAGTATTCTACCTCTTTCAAAAGGAAGTGAGGGCCTGCTGGTCCTTGACCATTGATGTTTATTCAGTGCAGCATTCTCAAGCAGGGAACTCAGTGCTTGAGATATACTTTCTCTGTTCTTTCTTTCTCCCTTTCTTGTAGGGAATGGGATACCTGCTTGTCATGCTTTTACTGTTGTTACCATATATAATTTAAACACTTTAATAGATTGGATATGCATTCTTTGCTGTCTTTATTATTCCCTTATAACAGGCTCTCAAGGTTGTATTCCCTCAGTGGCTATTAACTGACTGCAGTTCATGTTCGTATCTCTGGGGATTCCCTAAAGTAACTCTTATAACCTCAAAGTACTTCATTGTTGGAGGTCTGGAAAAGCATAATCTAAAAGAAAATAGCCAATTCTTCTAATGAAATTAAAAAAAAAATTAATCAAGATTGAAACAGTATCTAAAACATTTTCCACTTCATCTTTTCGTCTGGGGCAGGCTATTAACATAACCCTGAACCCTGCTTACTGTTTTTCATTCTTCTGAAGTTTTTGTTCTTCTGAATTTTGCCCTAAATATGACCTATACAAATGACAAACCATGAAACTCCTTCCTTTCTAATATTTTCCCTAAATATGCAAGGTTTAAAGGAGTCTTTTAATAAGTGCAGTTGCTCTTCTTCAGCAAGTAAACAGATTTTAATGGACTCATTCTGAGAGTCACAGGAAACAGTCTAGATAAAAATATTTACCCGTAAGGACCAAATGACTGTTTACTAAACTAAGATTATATACTGATTTACATATTTGGGCACAATTCATGCCTTCCTGCCTCCTTAGCATTCCCTTTAAACAGAAAAAATAATAATAATAATAATAAAGAAAAAAATGTTTAAGGCTTTTGACCTATGCTCTATGCATATATATGGCAAGGGGAGAATGAGAGATCACAGACTATATTAACATAAGTGTTTTGCTAAAGCCCAACCATTGCTCATTAGTCCCTTTGTACTGCAAAATATGGGAAATAGTCTAGACTACATTTAGTTACCATTCATCATCTGCACTGGTAATGCCATGCGTTTTGCTATTTTTTATGAAGAATACAGTCTTGCAGATCACATTAGCTTTAGTATAAGGACCTAATTTACTGCCTTCTGAGCTTCAGACTTCTTTGGTTAGAAGCAGAATTACTTTTTGACTATACCCTGGTTGTTACTAAGTACCTGCAATCCCTACTGACGCAACAGGAATTAAAGACAATTCATATTTTGAAAAAAATCTCTTCTAGGTTTGTATTCTGGGAAAAATAGGATTTCTCACTTGTCAATGTGCTCAGTTCTTATGCACTGGAAAAAAGATGAGAATAGAATTTGCAAGACATGCAAAAAATTTAATGCCACGCATGATTTACCTTTCTCTGTAGGCCTTTTTTTCTCCCAGTTTGCTCATTACTTAGAATGGATTATAAAAGACTGTATGGATTGTAAAAGATTCTACTACATATTGTTTTTCAAGTTTACTCTCAAAGGGAAGCATTTGCTTATTTGCTGTTTGCTTTTTTTAAGAGAGGACATTATTTTTGTTTTATAGATTGCTAGCTTTATGATACCTAAATATGAAATAATGCTATATATGCCAAAAACAGAGGTATAATTTTATATCTTAATATACTAGTAGTCAGGGCACAGAAGAAACAAAATCTGTGAATAGTAATATTTCTTTGCTAAAAATAAATATTTAAGAAATAAACTTTCAGAAGTTAAGAAAATTCCCATCAACTCTAAACTTCGCTATTTTTCTTCTTTTCTTTTGCTACATGCTTCACAGCTCAAGCAACAACTCCTGTACGGCAGGTTTTCCCTCAAGTCTGGAGTGCCTCAGGCAAGAATGAGTAGTCCCAGTCTACCTACTTCTCTGTTCATTATGCAATATAACTTTTTGAATTTTATATTGACAATGTTTGTCTTAAGAATATTTTATCTCCAAAGGAGTTGTTTTTAAAACTCTGCTCTCTAAGTGACTTCTGGGGCTTCTGATTTTGCTTGCTTTTAATACAAAGGTTCTGCTTCTGCTTGGGGTCATCATTTTCTTGATAACCTGTGCAGTTTACTTCTGGTTCTGGCAGGTTACAGACAAAATTGAAAATACATGCTTAGGGCCTGTAATACATAAATAATTAAGTTTTGCTGTACAGAAATAGGGAATTACTTTTTCAACTTTCCTCTTGTACAAACTTCCATAATTTATGTACGACTATTCTTAATTTATATTCTCATTCTCACTATTCAAGGTACAATTCAGCTTAAACATATTCCTTAACTCAAGTTTTAAAATGGACGTTGATTTCACAATGACATTAGTAATGTTCATTTACTTTCATTAGTAAATAGTAAATGGGAAGTATTTGGTTACTGTAACAGTTAACCACAAGCCATAATCTTAGGCCATAACTTGTGATATATTTTGAAGGGCCATCTCAGGTCCTAGAGTGCTATGTGTCTGTCCAAATACTGAGGTCAAAATCCCACATGTCTCTTTCTTAAAATAATTTTTCTTTCCCTCATCAGTACCCTGCCATTTACAAATCTTGTAATTCTTATGGTTTTATTTCTCACCAGCAATATGAACTCTTATATGTGTTTATCAGGCAACTGAATGATTCTGTTACATTTGCATAACTTAAATATCACAACAGAGAGTGTTTGGAGATAAGATAAAATTATTTGTACAGGAAATTATGCATTTTCTACATAAAAATTGTTGACTGTTACAGACCCTCACTAGCCTGTTGTTTATCAGAGATAAGTAGGCAGCATGGGGAAACATCACATGATCAAGTAGGTGCACAGTGAAAAGAGAAATGCCAGACAACCATATTTCTGGAGTAATTTGTTGATCTAGATTCAGGACAACTATGCAGAAGCATCAAAATAAAAGTCCCCTTGATGAGAGGAAAAATGCACAATGATCTCATTTAGTATCTTGTAATGTGAGGTTGCTTTCACTTAAGGTTTGTCAAACAGAGACGCAAGGAAAGTAAATATATCCTATTCTGTCAGGCTGTGCCTCTCAGCAGTATTTGAGAAATAAACAAAACCCCCATTGCTTCTAATTCTCTTCATTTTGATAGCTTGATAGGATGTATATCCTACTCCTGTCTTGCTCTTCTTTCAAGAATACACTAACCTCTTGCCTCAGAATATATTTCCATAGTTATGCAAATGCTGGTGTGTAAAGAACGATTGTTAAACAGATATTGATGACGGCCAATCAAAGATGGTGCTCAGCATACATATTTTCACATGGGCCTTTTCCAGGAAGGCATGCATGGCTACTATTTGATAATTGCCATACTCACACATCTGGCATTAAAATGCCAGTAGTAATTCTGGATACTGTTTTAACTTACTAAGTTATGCTTGGCATTAGTGAAGAAATTATTTAAGTGGACATTCAGGGGGCCTGCTGAATATGCCTTTTCTGAAGAACGTATTCACAATGCTGCAAAGTTAAGCTGGACTGTCAGAGTAGTATTTTTGGTGAATTAGAATAAATGTATTTTTATCTTTCATTAAAATATTTATATCATACAGAATTAATTAAGCAAAGGGGAAAAAAGAGTGAAGCTAGGTAATTACTAATTTTTCGGTTGGAAGAAAGGATGTTTTAAAATAAATAAGAAAATATTTGACTGAGGAATAATTAAGCATTCATAGAATCACAGAATCATAGAATCCTTAAGGTTGGAAGGGACCTCAAGGGGTCATCTAGTACAAGCCCCCTGCACACGCACAGGGCTGCATCCAAGCAGGTTTTGAAGACACGTCCAGAGAAGAAGACTCCACGACCTCTCTAGGCAGCCTGTTCCACTGCTCTGTCACCCTCACTGTAAAGAAATTTTTCCTTAAGTTTCTGTGGGACTTTTGCTGCTTCAGTTTGCGAAGCACATTTCCTCTGGCTCTGCCAGTGGCCACCGCTGAAAAGAGGCCAGCCCCATCCTCCTCACTGCCTCCCTTGAGGTATCTATACACACTGATCAGGTCCCCCCTCAGCCTTCTCTTCTTCAGGCTGAACAGGCCCAGCTCTCTCAGCCTTTCCTCACAGGGCAGATGTTCCAGGCCCCTGATCATCCTTGTAGCCCTGCGCTGGACTCTCTCACATCTCTCCACATCTCCACATCTCTCTTGTACTGGGGAGCCCAAAACTGGACACAGTGCTCCAGATATGGCCTCACCAGAACTGAGTAGAGGGGGATGATCACCTCTCTTGACCTGCTGGAGTCACCCTTCTTAATGCACCTGCGGATCCCACTGGTCTTGGCCAAGAGGGCACACTGCTGCCTCAGGGTGAACTTGTCATCCACCATGATGACCAGGTCTCACTCTGCGGGGCAGCTCTCCAGAAGGCTAATTCCCAGTCTGTACTGGTGTCTGGAGTTATTCCTCCCCAAGTGCAGGACCTTGCACTTGCCCTTCTTGAACTTCATGAGGTTTCTCACTGCCTGATTGTCCATTCTGTCCAGGTCCATCTGGATGGCAGCACAGCCCTCTGGGGTATTAGTTACTCCTCCCAGTTTCGTATCATGAGCAAATTTGCTGAGGGGGTACTCCATCCTTCATCCAGATTGTTAATGAATACATTGAATGGGACTGGACTGAGAACTGACTGCTAACTACAGGCCTCCAGCTGCACTCAGTACCACTGATCACCACCCTCTTGAGCTCTGCTATGCAGCCAGTTCTCAATCCACCTCACCATCCACTCATCTAACCCACACTTTTGGAGCTTGCTTGGGAGGATGTTGTGAGGTGCGATGTCAAAGTCTTGCTGAATTACAGATAGATGAAAAAACACCCCCCTCCCCTCATCTATCCAGCTAGTCATTCCATCACAGAAGGCTATCAGGTTAGTCAAGCAGGATTTCCCCTTGGTGAATCCATGCTGGCTACTCCTGAACACCTTCTTCACCTCCACGTGTCTGGAGACAGCAGCCAGGATGAGCTGTTCCATCACTTTTCCAGGGATGGAGGTGAGGCTCACCGGCCTGTAGTTGCCTGGGTCCTCCTTCTTGCCCTTTTTGAAGATCGGAGTGACGCTGGCTTTCTTCCAGTCCTCAGGCACCTCCTCTTTTCTCCAGGACCTTTCAAAGATGATGGCGAGTGGCTTAGCTATGACATCCACCAGTTCACACAGCACTCTGGAGTGCATCCCATCAGGGCCCATGGATTTGTGGGTGTCGAGTTTCCTTAGGCGTTCTCTGACCCACTCTTCCTCTACCCAGGGCAAGCCTTCCTCTCTCTGGCTCTCTTCATGTGTCCCTAGAGCCTGGGATTCTAGAGGACTGCCCTTGGTAAACACTGAAGCAAAGATGGCATTCAGCAACTCTGCTTTCTCCATGTCTTTTGTAAGAGGGGCACCCACCCCCTTCACCAGCGGACCCAGGTTTTCCCTAATCTTTCATTTGCCCTTGACATATTTGGAGCTCTTTTTGTTATTTTTAACATCCCTTGCCAGATTTTGTTCCAAGCATCCCTTAGCTTTCCTTATTGCATCTCTGCATTCCCTAACAACATTCCTATATTCCTCCCAAGGGGTCTGTCTATTTTTCCACATTCTGTATACTGCCTTCTTCTGTTTGAGTTTTGCCAGGAGCTCCTTGTTCATCCACGCAGGTCTCCTGCCCCTGCTTCCTGACTTCTTACTCATAGAGATGCACTGATCCTGAGCATGAAGGAAGTGCTGCTTGAATACTAACCAGCTCTCTTGGGCCCCGCTTCCTTCTACAGCCTTAACCCATGGGATTCTTTCAAGTAAGTCTCTGAAGAGGCCAAAGTTGGCCCTCCTGAAATCCATGCTTGCAAGGCCGCTCACAGCCCTGCTTCCTTCTCGATGGATCCTGAACTCCACCAGCTTATGATCACTGCAGCCAAGGCTACCTCCCTTCTTTACATCTACCCACCATCTTTACATCTCCAACAAGGCCCTCTCTATTTGTTAGTACAAGATCCAGTAGTCACAGAATCACAGAATGTTCAAGGTTAGAAGAGACCTCTAGAGATCATCTAGTCCAACATTCCTGCTCAAGCAGGGACACCTAGAGCATGTGGCACAGGGTGGCGTCTAGGCGGGTTTTGAAGACCTCCAGAGAAGGAGACTCCACAACCTCCCTGGGCAGCCTGTTCCAGGGCTCTGTCACCATCACAGTAAAGAAGTTCTTCCTCACCTGGAGATGGAACTTAGTGTGTTTCAACTTATACCCTTAGTCTACTTCTCCTCGTTGGCTCCTCACAATCTGTGTCAAAAAGTTATCATCAATGCACTGCAGAAATATACAGGACTGTTTGTGCCTAGCTCTGTTGTCTGAAGATATACAATATTACATTTAAATACATTTAAATATCTAATGTAAGATGGGACAGATCTTTGCTCCTGCTCTGTGTAGCTATGTGGTCTAAGAAGCTGAGTGATGTGCTGATACATCTAGATTTTCTTCTTATGCCTCCTCATCCTTAAGCGTACTCCTCTTTTTCATTTTTCATAAGAATACAATCCTTTCAGTCCCTATTCTTTCAGTCAGCAAACTCTGAAGAGAGAGAGGAAGAAATAACTATTTTGGGGTATGTTCTTTCGTTTCTTAAAATAGATCATTCTTTCAGTAGATATGGACTGAAGGTTTACCATAGATTAACTTGCAATTATTTGTATTCTAAAGCAGTAGCTTGAGTATTACTGGTACTTAAATAATTCTTTAGGAAAAGAATTATTGTGAAAGAATTAATTAAGAGTTCACATTTAGGAAATCTGATCTCATTTTATGCTACAAAAATATATATGTAGAAAGTAATGATGCATACTTACGCACTCCTTTTTATGAATGACTTGCAATGTATTAGATTCAGAATATGCCATAGGTTTCTCTAGCTTTATAAACTAGAGCCAATTATTTCTGCACAGAGGCAAACAAAAACAAAAAACTTGTAACTGTTCCAAAGAGTAGAATATTTCAGAGAAAATACACTTTGTCTATGGAAGAACTGCACTGATGCTACAATTCTTCCACAAACTACATACCATACTATTTTCTTCCACAATTGAACAAGATGATTTTCCCTACTTTCACCCTGTTTTTTTTTTTCTTTTTCATAACCTTCTACATTTCAGTAATAGCAAATCACTATCCAACCAATACTGAGATTTCAGAGCTGCCTTTTAGTGCCCTGGATAGAAATATTAGTCTTCTGTATCACAGTACCTTTCTTTTTCCACAAGTTAATTACTTAAGTAATTACTTAAGTCAAACTTAGTCTCACTGAACTATTAGAGCAGATAAAGGAAAGGGAGAGATTTTCTGTCTTTTTCTTAACCAATATCTTAACTAATCTATTGTTTTACCAGTTCCTTCTAACAAAAAAGTGTGAACTTTTATTTGTGAATAACAGCAGAGATCTAAACTTTTTAAGAACAAATTTCTCTTATGCATTGAATCTCAGTCATATATTTTACCAATGAGAAATATCAGTTCACTATGAACAGAAAAAATATGATTTGATGTACGTCAAATAAATATCTTTCCAGTCTTGCAATATTGTATATATTAGTGTATGCTGAGTAGTATTGTACATTTATATTCTTTCACTGCATTCTTGTTCTCTGTGAAGAAATATAATACCTACCTTCATCTACATTTTTTTTTGTCTATCAGTGTATAATTATATAAGAAGTCTATGAATGTGGACTCAGACAGATATAAAATCACTCTCCAATAAATAAGGACGTCACCATAGACTAAACAAAGTTTCAAGGCATTATTTAGAGGTATGTGAATGACAGCTATCCGTAATGTCAGTTGAACATTGGATGAAAATGTAAAATAGTATATAACATTTCTCAATATTCTATTACCTTGGTTTTTATTTTTTTTTCCTCATACTCTTTTTCTCTGCTTAGGGTTTGCTGTAACATATAAATGAAATTCAACAAGATGACATTTAACTACAGATTACAGAATATATCATTACATGTTCATTTTTCTTCATTTTCAACATTGAAGCTTCACTACGATTGTAGTTCCTTTCTATTCTTAGAACAACTGATATCCCAGTACTGTAGGGTCTTAAGAAGCTAGTTGGGTGGAGTACAATTTTTGTCCACATAGTCCCTGGAAACTATGCATTCAGATTGCATCTTAGCATGAATTTTCTAAACACTTATTCATTTACATAAAATCATATTCATCTACATATTTTCTAAATTCATGTTAAAAATTTAAGAAGAGACAAATTCACATCCAGATAAAGAATCCATTATTAGTTCATTTGTTGTAGAAAATTAAGCCATGAACAATGAAAAATCAAGATTCATTACAGGCACAGGTTGTGCTACATTACATTGCATTACAGGCACTATTCACAGGCCAAGTACCAATTCAGACCACAAGAGCTCATCTAATTTTTGTTTCAACAAATATGAAATGATCACAATACACTGATATAAAATGCTATTGAAATAACACAATATTAGGGAAAGAATATTAAAATCAAATGACCCTTCTACCTGTTTTGCATTATGTGAGAGTCATTGCTATCACCACACGTGATACTTCCCAGAGCTAGAAATCCATATGAAATACTGCATACTGTTTGTGTTATGCTCCATAATGCATATTTGTAGTGGCCTTTGGTAATAATGGGAGTTTTGCCTAGATATCAGAAGAAAAATAGACTAAAGCAAGCTCACTTGCTAAAAACATTCCAGTGTCCAAACATAAAGCTTCATTTCTTAAGTTTCTTACAGTTTCAATAAAAAACAGCCTACCTAAATTGTTTAACATTCTTTGAATATGTGATTGCCAGATATCCAAGTTCTATAACTGTCCATGCAAATCAATTAAACTAAAATAAATCCATTAAAATTTATTTAGAAAAATATTCTTTTTGATTTGGATACCTGGTATGCAGTGATGTCTGCAAAATTACGTTGCCTGATCTTGTAGCAAATGTTTTTCATTTTGTTTTGATCTAAAAATAACATCAGTTCCTCAAAGTTAAAGTTATTAATTACATACAAACACCAAAAAGGGTAAAGCAATTTAATATGCTGGATAATTAATCAACCATATGCCCATTATGCAGTTGTATTCAAAAGCATTTCCATCTAATTTTTGAAGTGCTATTCAAGGTGAAGAAAAATTTAGCAAAGTGAAATCGATTCTTTCATTGTCCATGCTTGCCGGGCAATTAGGAATAGTAAAGGAATTCAGTTTCCACATCTGTTACTATAGTAACAGTAAATTGTCTTCAAATATATAGAAACATAGGACAAGGAACCTCTTAAATCCTTAGATACATTTGCTGCAAATGCAAGAAAGCTTGTAAAAGAAATATTACCTAGTTCAACTCAGCTCCACCTTAGACACCTTTTTGTCTTTCTCCACCATTCCTCTTGGAGGGGAATTGAGAAACTCTCTGAGACTGAGTCCTGAGAGTTGGAGAACTATTTTGTTCCTGTCCCAGCAGTGTGCCTTATGTTAAGCAAATCTGCTGCACAGGAAATATAGGAGGTATAGAAATCAGAGTGATTTTTTTTTCAGGAATATTATGATATGGCTGACCAGGCTAGCCTATTCTAGTTTTCTCTTGCAGGTCAGGTTTTGATTCCACTGATCATCTCACTTCGTTTTCTCTTCACCTGTTTCAATTTCTACTTATCTTTATTGATTATGGGTAACCATAACTGTGGATCTCTTCCCAAATACATTCCTGGTACTCTGGTATTTATCATTTTCTACTTTAAATTATTTCTTTTTCATCCACAATCCTCACCCAGTGCATCCTAAGTATGCACAAACTGCACCTGTTAAATTTCATCACATTTCTATCTCATTCTCAGTGCTATCCAGTCTTCTATAGAGAACTGACTTTTTCTGTATTATCATGCTCTAATTTCACCCTCACAATTCTATTACTTATGGTAACATTATTAACACTAAAAAGGATCAGTGTCAACATAGAACTTCTGCAACATCATTTTTAATTTTCCTTTTGTCCAACAGCCTAATCTATGTGACCCTTACTTCTAAAGGTTTCTTCACATAATCCCCTTCTTCTTGCAAAGGCCACCTTTTTAAGCATGATATTTCCTATGTGGCACGAATTTGAATAACCTGCTGAAGTTTAAAAAGAACAGACCTACTCTATTCACATTGTGTAAAAATAGTTTCTCAAAGATTTAACAAACAAAGCTTATAGTTCATAAACTGTCTTGCTGATTTTAAAGTCTATGCCTTCGGTCTTCCCTCCTTCAAAACATGTCAAAAAAGCTTTGACTACTGTTTAGCATGAATGAACAGAGATTGTGTATTTGGTAATGCCCTGCCATTTAGTAACATTGACATCTATTAAAATCTTGCCCCTTTTATCCAGAACATGGTAAAGGAAATTATATATGTTCTTTCTTTTGAAAGTATTAAAATGTTTGAATTTTCAATATGTGGTCATTTTAAAACTCTCAATACTAGCTATTTGTTTCTTTTGCCCCATGTTCTACTCTGTAGTACAATCATCATTACTCTTACTGAAGGGTATTGAAGAAAATTTTTAGGTTATTCTCAGATTATATACATACTTCATCTTCCCTAGAAAACAGTCCATGGCATCTTTCCTTGTTTTCTTTTTATTTATAAATGTAAGATTTTTTTTTTTTCATATGACATTCCTTTGCAAGGTTTAAATCATCTTGACTTTGGACAACTCCCACTTTATCAGTAATTTGGAATTTTTCATTCCAGATGACTCCCCTCATCCAGTTCTGTTACTCAAAGGTTGTCCTAAAAATTGAGAATATTAGTTAGTCATTTTTTAAAGTGAAGGATCTCTTTTTTTTTTTTTTCAGCCTTTTGTTTTAAACTATTCTGGTACCACATAAATGTTCATATTAATGCATAGCAGTATTTAAATTTATAGAAACATATAGAGGAGGCCTTGGGGACATGGTTTAGCAGGACGGTGTTGAAAGGTTTACAGTTAGACTTGAAGATCTGGAAAGTCTTCTCCAACTATAATGATTCTATGACCCTATGATCCTATGATCTAGTCAAAGATCATGCAGAATATTTACTTTGGGAAGTATTGAACCAGAATAATCTTTAAGTAGGGTAATCTGAAGTTCCAAAGTTTTACAAAGCTTTGTGAAATATCAATTAATATAAATTCCACAATGTTACCTAGGGTTTTTGTAAAAGAGCAATCCAAACATTGAACATCTTTACATTATTTCATTTACTCAGCTGCATGGTTACTATAAAAGGGAAGAATAGACAAAAATTAACTGGAACTTCTGGCAATTTGGATAGAATGGGACTGGAAAGGTGAGTGAGAAGGGAAGGAATCCATTCAGTTGTGCAATATACAAGCTCCACAGGTCAGTTTCATAACTATAGGAATTAATCTAAAACAGTCAGAATAGACTTTGAAACATCTACTAATAAAATGAGCTTCTTTGGTATACTTTGATGGATGGAGGACAAGAGTATCTATTATGTAGCTGTTTATGAAAGAAGATCTATGTATCTAATAGATAATTTTCACATGAGTTATGTCTGATCTTACAGTTCTATATGAAAATTAAGAAAAAAAAGTATGTATTTCAGGGACTGAAATATCAAAGAATGTCTGCTCTGTGTCTCTGTGTTACAGTTAGGTCAAGGAAGGAAATTTGGCAGTGATATCATTTTTAAGATTCCATTTTTAGGTTTCCAACATATAATAGCGTAAAGGGGCTTAAAAATGTCAATATCTCATCCTTTTCTTGTAAATCCTTTTCTCTACTTCAGATTTGACACTCATAATCATGTCACTTCTAAAAATGTAGTTGTACATTTATAGACAACTCACACAAATGCATACTCATTCTGAAACATAATTCCACAGAGAAGTGGAGAGAAAAGAAAGTAAACTTAAAAAGGCAAAGCAAACAGACATATCTAAAATAAACTTACTTATTTGCATTTTAAACCTGGAAAGATAAATTAATTTTTGATCATGTCAAGTGTTAATATCAGGACTTCAATTTGTCTATAACTTTTATTTGTATTTAAGTTTTTAAGTTTGTTGTTTTTTGATAGGCAGTCCAAATGAATCTAAGATTTTCAAGGGTTTTAGAAAAGATTTTTTAACAACTTGGCAATCCTAAGGATTTAATTGCCCAAAACCAAACAAAATTATGCAGTACTATCCACTTCCAATTTTCTCAGAATTATCATTCATGTGAATGACACTATTTCTTTGATTTTAGCAACAGCTGCATGTGACATAAAAACTTTCAAAGACCAAATTTTTTTGAAAGACCTCATAATCTAAGAATATGCATTAAATTTAAAACCAAAGTTTCCATGTAATAAAACTTCATCAACACAAAGCATCAACACAAAACAAATCCCAATGTTTACAGCATGTCTTCTCACAAGAGGAAAGTTTATGCTTAAATCTTTTCATTGTAATAGTTTTTATTCTGTAAAACTAGATAGTGCTTTCTATGTTCTTCATAAATATCAAATGCCATTTTGTTGTTGTTAATATATTTATGATTTTCAAGGAAAGAAATCTCAAAGGAGATTTGATTTTCCTCCCACATTTAATTAATTTTGCTGGCAATATATTTAATTATTTTTGCCTCTAAGTAAATAAATTTGTATTTCTTTACTTATTTGTAAACTGTTTTGTAAAACATATTTTTAAACCATTATTTGTAAATATTGCATAGGCTACAGCACACCATATACCCCTTTTTCTATTATGATGTTAGTGGCCTCAGTGAAATCACTCAGTCTCACATGCATCTATCATTTCCCTATTTCCAAAAATCTTTTCAAGGAGAGAAGACCTAATTTTGTTTGTTGTTTTTGTTTTGTTTTGTTTTGTTTTTCAGATAAAGAATTTTTTTTTAACTTAGTAGCATTTTATATTCATATTTTATTACACATATGGAATGAAGCGGAATGAACGCTTTCCCAAAACAATCTTCAGAATGTCAAACACATAAGAAGTATGACAATTTGAATTCCATCTAGACTGACAATATAGAATTTCAGAAAAACTGCCATGTGGATTTCCCTCATTCCCATAATGTAAATTCAAACATCTAGTCAGATGTTTTCTCCTCTAGGCTGAACAGTCCCAGGTGTCTCAGTCTCTCCTTGCCTGAAAGAATCTTCAGCAGATTCTTCATCATCTTTGTGATTCTACGTTACAGAAATACTACTCATGCTCCTGCAAGCAGGCTCCTCCATACATAATGATTTTCGTCGACTCACATACAGCAGCTTCAATGTGTATATAACCTTCATAAAGAGGTTTTAATAAATTACCAACCTATTATCATTTAAGAAAATAAATGATAAAAGACATTAACTAAGAAAGCACCTGACACCAAGTTAGGAGCATGACTTTCATGCTATTTTTTCAGTTTGATGAAAACAATGTCCTCACTTATATCTTTCCTCTTGTTATATAGATAGTTGTTACTAGACCCCAAGCCCAAATGGGGCTGATTCTCACCCTCTTAAGTTGCCATCTAATTCCATCATTTACCTCTTTGACACCAAATGACAATAAAGCTTTTTCTTATTTAAAAATCTCTAATCTGCTAGAACATGGATTTTTTTGTTTTGTTTTGTTTTGTTTTTTGGGGTTCTTTTTGCATGCCTAAATGTGCTTCAATTTCAATCATAGCAAGCCAACTCCCTATTCAGGTCAGGCCTAGACCTACTGAGGTGCATAAACACACGAGCAATTCCTTCTTCTTTTTCTCCTGTTATGTCATGTCTGACACGTCTGGGGAAGTCATGTCTGACGAACCTCATAGCCTTCTATGATGGGATGACAGGCTGGCTGGACGAGGGGAGAGCCATGGATGTTGTCTACCTTGACTTCAGCAAGGCTTTTGACACTGTCTCCCATAATATCCTCATACGGAAGCTCCGGGAGAGTGGACTAGATGAGTGCACAGTGAGGTGGATCGAGGGCTGG
>VZSG01000851.1:197396-207878 GCA_013398315.1 Nothoprocta pentlandii
TCTTCCTCCAATGATTTCACAACACACGGAGGAAATTAAAATTTTTATCGGCCCTTTTAAAGGCACACATTCCGCTTTCGGCTCTGGGAACCGCTCTGCTGCCTAGTGACGTTTTGTGGGCTCCAAAGGAGTTCCGCTGTTAATATCTGCTATCACGCATTCACCCAGTGCTCTCTGGCAACATTCCTCCACCCTTCTATCAAGTCCCAGCTCCCACCTTGAAAGGCAGTCGTAGTTATTTCATATTCATGTCCTCAAAAATAGCAGCTGCTTATCTAAAGGTAAATCTTGCTCTACTTAGAACTCACTGAATGTTTGTTGGCTGAAGACCATTTATAAAATACACAATTAACTAAAGCCTCACACTTCACCACCCCAGAGTCCTTTTCTGTAAATTAGATTTCAGCTTCATTTCTTCTTCTGAGGGGTGAGAGGGAAACTTTAAAAAATATTTTTGTCCACCCTCCAGAATAATTTCAATGTGCAGGTAGGAAAACGTTTTTAGCTCCTTTCATATCTCCTTCCACGTATACAGTTTAAAGGCTGGAGATGACAGATGAAAACATTTCCCTGGAGAATCTGAGGTTGCCTTTGGGGGAGGGGGCGGGAGGGTCTTGCCACCAGTGATACTCAGTCCTTTTCCGATTGCAGTCTTTATGAAACTGCTCTTTATGAACTACACACTTCAGTGACTAACAGCAGCAACTAAGAGATCTACAAATCCTTGTTTCTATGTTTTGATTTATTTTACAGCTTGGACATCTACAGTGGACATGGTAGTAACACATCTTTAATACACATAGACAAGGTTCAAGTGAAGCTGGTTTTCAAAAAATTTCCATCTGTAGGCAAGGAAAAGGAAAATAGACCATCTAAGGCCACTAAATCTCTCTGGGTAATAAAAGCCCACTAAATTCTTTAGGTGTATGTCAAGTGCAAAAGGTGATCTTACATACACATACTGTTACATTTGGAAAAGGGAGTTTTGCGATTCTAACTACATTGTTATATCAAACACTTTTTTTTTTTTCTTCCTTCAGACCACATCTTGATGTCCTGTTACCCTAATAAAATTTACTTCTGTTTTAGCTAGCTGCCACCTGCTGGGTTATATAGTTTTACCACAGTACTTTAAAAAGAAATGACTTTGATTTTCAAGTCATAGCTATAAGAACTGAGGATACCATTTTCCATCACTTGCCTTATATCACTTAACCTGCCGTTATTTTTTTTTTCCTCTCTTAAATCTCCTAAAAACAATCGATGTATACTTAGTATGCATATAACATATGGTCCCTAAAGCTTTGTTTCTTGGGCATTTTCGACAAACTCTTGCAAGCACCCCAGACTTGCATGCCACCACGGTCCTCCTGTTGTTGCAATCTGGAGTGAGGAGAGCATTAGCTCCCCGCAACACCTGACCTGCCTCTCTAGATCTCTAGACAGAAGTACTGCAGCTCTGCTGACCAAGCAGTATCACAGTCCTCCCCTCTAAACGTCTGCCAAAATTTTAAAATGAATGTTGATATCATTTTAAACAGCACATTGTGGCCCACTTGCACTTCACTCTCACCAGCTATAAAACTAAAGGTTCCCCTCTGCCTGTTATTAGCTCAGTTCCAATTTCCAACCAAGTTTCTGCTGCGCCGATGATTAACGACATTTTAAGATGGTAGTTAATTTTTAGCTACTGGAAAGACGAACTGAATATGCAATAGATTGACTTGTTCAGGCACTTTAGGGCACCACAGCAGTGTTCTTTCCTAGCAGGTTTTAAGCAGCAACACAAATGTTTATGATATTATCTACAGATCAGCCTTTCGTCCCTTCAGTTTGCTTTGGGCCTGTGAAAGCTATAAAAGCGTTTGGAGGGAGAGGGAGGTTGTTTAGTGTTTTCCATGCTCTACTCCATGGGAGAAAAAAAAGTTTCTAAGGAAAACGTGAAGAGACGTTTTCACTATAGTGTATTCCTTCCTCCTTGGTGCGCACGGGGCTCTGGCAAGTATGCCTGCACTCGTACAAGAGCGTCTCCTGCTTCGGAGACAGAGAGAGTCTGAATGCCCCGTCCGAGTTAACGACGATGCTCTCGCCAAGAATGACAAATTTATTCAGAAATAAATGGTAGGGCGGGCGGCAGCCCGAGCGGAAGGCTGGCTGCGCCCGCAGCGGGTGCCGGGGCAAGTGGAGGTACCGGCGGGTGCCCGCCCTCAACTGTAGCCAGAGTAGAGCCCGTTTCTCACTTCCTCTGTCCTAGCAGAGCTCTCCTGCCTGGGGTGTGGGCTCGGGGTTCACCCGGGTGGCAACAGCGCCGAGCTAGTGCGGGGGCCGGCGGCGCCGGGGCTGGGCTGGCCTCGCCCCACCTCCACCCCGGAGTGGGGACAGCGGCGGCCGGCGCCGACACGGTGCGGAGGGACAGCAGGGAGGGGAAGGCGACAGGTTTGTCCCCTGGGGCGGCAGAACCCCGCGGCAGGAGCCTGCTAGAGCAGAGCAGCACCTGGCTCCGCTCGGAGCCCCCCGGCCGGGGCGCACCGTGGTGCTGCCCCCAGCGCTGCAGCCCCTGCCCCTCACTCCTCATGCAGCCCCTCCGGCCACGGCGGCGCCCCAGGGCGTCCTCCTACCTTGAGCTGCGGGCGGGGAAGCGGGGAGGGAGAGGAAGGCGGAGGCAGGGGGAGGAAGGGCGGCAGCAGGACGGCCGGGGGCTGCCCGGGCTGCGGTGCAGCCGGCGTCCGGGCACCACTGACAGCGACGGCGGACGAGCGAGGGAGGGAGGGAAAGAGAGAAGGAGGGAAGCAGGGAGGGAGGAAGGAAGGGAGACCCGCCTCCCGTCGGGAGCGCCACACAGTGCCCGTTAAAGGCGCAGAAACCGCTTCCCGGCTGCTGCCGGGCTCCGCGGGGGGAGCCGAGCTGTGCGCCTCTGCCTCTCCATCCGCCCGAGCCCTCTGGGCGGCGAATTTCGGGCCATCAAAGGCTCGAGTTCCTGAAACCGAGGTCCTTGAGCTGGTGGAGGGAGGCTTGATCCTTTGTGCCTGCAAAATGGGGCCCAGCATCTCCCTGAATGCGTTCCCCCTCGGGCACTTTTTCTCCCCACTATGCAGGCTGCCGGGGGCTGGGAAGAGGGAAACATTTTTGCGAGGGCGACGAGGAGCCGAGGGGCGAGGGACGGCAGGGGCGGTGTCAGCCATTCCTGAGCCGGGGGCCGCGCCGTCAGGTGGGCGAGAGCGGGCGCTCTCCACGGGACCTGCCACCGCCTCCCTGTCCCCTCGGCTCGACTCCCTCCTCCTAAGCCGTGACAGGGCTTAAGACTAATAGGGGCAAACCCTCCCCAGGGAGTGGCGGTGTGAAGTGGGTGCTCCTCGCGGGATTGCCAACGCTCTCTCCTCTGTCCCCCAACCCTGTTCGCCCCAGTGGCCCCTAAGGCGTGAGACTGGTTTTTCGTTCTCCTCCCGGTTCTGCTTCCCGGCTGTCACAAGCCTCGAGGGGCTGCAGGGTTTCCCCAGCTTCCCCAGCCGCAACTCCCCGCCCCCGCTCTGCCCTCCGGCCTGCCACCACCGCTGGAGATCTCATCTCCAAGGCAGACGTGCTATGCAGCGTGTCAGGAAAACCCCCGTGCTTCCCCCGCTCCCCTCGGACGGAAATCCCAGTGCCCGCATTGTCAGGGAAGTGCTCCCGCATCCCCCGGGGGCTGCTCAAGCATCGCGCCATGCGAGCAGCCACTGAGACCCGGTTATCAGAGACGGGGGGAACTCGGAAAGCAGCAAAGAGATGAGGCTGGAGCGGCGGAGCGAGGGGGAGAGGCAGGCGGGGAGCTGGGGACAGTGGAGACGGGACGAACGCTGAAGGCTGAAAAGCTCCTGTAATTAAGTAAACAGCAGAGTTGTTGTGCGGAGTAAATAAATAGTCAATGATGCCTTTGTAGGGGAGCGCGCAGGCGGCCGGGGCGCGCGGCAGGCTCACAGCGAGGGGCCTGCTCGCTGTGACTTGCAGCTTAATCGGCCCCACAGCACATCGCTTAATTACTGGCAGCGCACTTGCATGGCCAACAGAAAATTCATTAGTCACTTCATCTGCCTCAGGCTGTAATGGAGATATGTAAAGGAGATAAATCTTGTAAAAAAAAAAAAAAAAAAAAAAAAAAAAAAAAAAAAAAAAAAAAAAAAAAAAAAAAACCACGAAACAAATCCAAACAAAACTAAGGCATGCGTAAAGCAAAATGCTTTGTGCCACCTTAGGGAGAGAGAGCTGAGCAAAGGACTCTGCCCCAGGGTTTGTTTGGTTGTCTGGGGCAGAAACTGAATGCAATACCCATGTGAGATCTGAGCTCTGTGGGACCTGGCAGGGGGATTGCCACTGTGCCGACCTCTGTGCCAAGGGGAAGGCAAGGCGGATTAACACGATGAGCAAGTGGACCAAGGGTGGGAAACATGGGCAGTTACTCGAGCAAACAACGTTTGTGCAGGCAGACACTTGGTGACTGGTTGCCTCTTCTTCTACTGCTTTTGTCTTATAGCCATCTGAAGTTCTAAGACCAGATCATAAGCATAGGCATGTAAATATGTGACTGCAAAGTGTCTTTCTAAGATGTGAGAAAGGAAAGTCAACAAGGAAAAGGGATATGCCATTTCAGTCCCCAGAGTGGTCCTAAGATTGTAGGTGTAGAGCATAATGCACGTACTCCATGTAATCATTTCACCTCAACTACACTGCTGCACAGAGCCTTTTCCCTTGTTGCCTGGGTTACGTTTATGTCCAGATGTGGCATCTTGAACGCTTTCCTCAGCCAACAACAATTTACACAGAAACCCATCCTCCATCACACACGAAAGAGATTCAAAATATCAATGATGATAAAATATTATCAATATCTATCATTCCTAGATATTAAGAAATTTTACACACAAGTCATTATTGTTCAAATAAAGAAAATATGTTCGAGGACAACGCACCTAAGATCATACTGTACATACATATTGGGAAAATTTGGGGATTGGCTTTTCTCAGGTTTTCTCTCTCAAAAACAGACAATACTCATAATTTTCAGTGCTTCCAAAGTTTCTTGTGATGCTTCTTCCCATTCGTCATGCAAGGTAATAGTCTTTTACAAAGAAAACATTCAAAGACAAGTTTATTTAGCTGATTTTTAAAATTTATTATTTTTTAGTATTAAGTTAAAAATTTGTCAAAGGAGAATGTCATATTTTCACCAAATATTTTAAAACAAGTGTTCTAAGTCCTAAGAAGTATCGAATACCATTAAAAATGCCTCCACGAAAATGATTCCTGGCTTTGTTTGTTTGTTTGTCTTCCTCAGTTCTCTTTCTAAATATCCAGACTAAAATAATTGAAATATGTAACAGTCCCACCCCATTAAGTGTGTCTACACCTTGAAGTTAGAAGTGATGTAATATTATATGATAAACTCTCTGAAGCCTATTAAATTATAATTACTTCTTGACATTGTGTTCAGCTTTGGGTCCCTTGCTACAAGAAGGGCATTGAAGTGCTGAAGTGTGTCCAAAGAAGGAAATGAAGATGGTGAAGGGGCTGGATCACAGACCTCATGAGGAGCAGCCGAGGGAGCTGGGGTTATTTAGTCTAGAGGAGAGGAGGTTCAGGGGAGATGTCTACAACTACCTGAAAGATTGTGGTGAGGTTGGCGTTGGTCCCTTCTCCAGAATAACTACGGATAGAACAAGAGGAAATGGCCTCAAGTTGAGCCAGAGAAGGTTCAGATTAGAAATTAGGAAGAATTTCTACATGGAATGAGTGGTGAAGCATTAGAATAGGCTGTCCAGTGAGGTAGTGGAGTCACCATTCATGTCCATGTTCAAGAAACATGTAGATGAGGCACTTAGGAACATGGTTTAGCAGGCATGGTATTGAGGAGTTTGCGGTTGGACTCGATTTTGAAGGTCTTTTCCAACCATAATGATTCTATGATTCAATGATAGATAATTAGAAATCTGCCACTAGTATTAAGTATATCTGAATATTTAACTTGATTGTCCTTCTTTATCATTCAGTTTGGATAAGCTATACCAAATATTTACAGAAATTTAACTCTTTCAAAGAAGTTCAAATGGGATTTTATGAAAATACCAAACCCATGAAGAATCAAAACTGATCAAAATGTCCTTTAGTGGTTTTAAAACTAAAATTAGCTCCCCCTAAAAGGGACTGAATTTAACAAGCCTAAACAGCTCCTGGTTCCTGTAATGACACAGATTTGAGCACTGAACTTGTTCAAGAGCAACTGTTCACAGGCATTGCTATTTTGCTACAGGAAAAAAATAAATAAAATAAAATAAAATAAAATAAAATAAAATAAAATAAAATAAAATAAAATAAAATAAAACAAAACAAACAAAACTTTCAGTGCTTTCTACCAGCCATTTTTTTAATGTACATTTGTGCTTGTGTACCACACTAGATGGATTTTCAGGAAATCTGTGTCCTACAGCGATGGGATAAGGACAACTGATACAGCCTAAAGGCAAAGAAAGAATTTATGTTGTATTAGTTTGTTCAGGGAAAATACTTCATCCCGAAATACTACTCATATTTCTGATCAGGCTGGTTGCATGCACCAAACCTTGTGGCTTCAAACAGAAGAGTGAGTCAACACAAGGTGGGAGAAAAAAGAGAGAAAAAAAACCGCCCTAGCAATAAAAGCCTGTACTTAAATTACCCGCTTGAGGGAGACACTGAGCCACAGGTCCTCAGTATGTCAGTAAGATGAATAACATACAAAATTAAATTTTTAATTGATGAGGAGTTTGTACCCATTTTGCATTACTGTTAATTTTAAAAGTACCAGCCTGATGTAACACAGAAGGCATGATATATCTTATAGCAATTCATAGATCTGAAATGTCTGACTTTTTTTCTCTCTCTCCCCTTACACTGTCAAGCAAGATGAGGTTATCTAATGACTTTCACTAATAGCTCTTAGGCAGGAATATCTACAGTCTTTCCATTCGATACCACATAACTCCAAAATTAATATCTCACATTTGTGTAGAGATAAGAGACCTAAAGTATAAGAGAGGTTTACTGAGAGGTATAAAATATTAGAGTCTGAATATCTTTGGGTGGTGTGGCCACCCAAATTGACATTACTCTTCCTTTTACCTGCAGAGGATGTAGAGATGATTTTAATCTATCTTCTAAAACTAGCTTTTGCATATTCAAAGAAAGTTTATCATAACTTGCCTAGACTGTTCCTAAGATCTCATAATTATCACTGCTTTTGACAGACATTCTATTTAGTTCACATCCCTGAATTATGATGCACAAAACTGTATACAGTACTGAAAAGATGGCAACCAAAGTAGTAAGTGGAAGGAAAGGCTGTTATTTAGTGTTTTCAGGTTCCAGGCTTATTCAGAAGACCCAACATATTGTTTGACTCCTTCGCAGCAACATGTTATTGTAGATTCATATTCTCTTTGCGACAATAACTTGTGTGCTTTTCTACTTAACTGCTTCCTGATTAGCTGTTTTCTCACTTGCATTTTCCTAAACTACCCACTCTTTCCCCAATGTAGAGTCTTGCACACATCTCTATTGAATTTTATTCTTATTTCTCTAGACTATATTTTCAATTTATTAAGATCAATTTTAAATTCTGTGTCTAACCAACAATATTTTTGCAGTTTCTCTTTCTCTCATCTTTATTTCATCTAAACATTTAAATGAAGCAGCGATGGCAGAAATAGAAATACCGAATAGCAACAGAGCAGGACACAACCCTAAATAATTTGGTTGTTGTTTTTCATAGCGTTTGACAGCCTACCAATAAAAATAATTTTGTAGTCCTTTCTTCTTTTGTTATATTTTGCCTATGCAAATGTTGCATCCTATTCAAGCTTACTTTTAGAAAATCTAGGGCCTGTTTCATGAAAACCATTTTTTTGGCTAATGTGTTACTCCTATGATATGTCCAATAGAATACCTCCCACACATCCATTTTAAAGGATATATAGGAAAGATTATCCTACAGATTTAATATGTATCAGACTGGGTTTTAAAACATAAGTGTAATTTAGATGAAGGCAGGAAAAATATCGATAACTGGACAAAGGGAGTCTCACAGCAGAAGGGCTGAAAGAAGAACAAATATGAAGACAGTTGCAGGATTGGAAGATATATATCTAGACTCATAAGTGACCACAATGCATATAAATTTAAATTCTTTTTAAAAGTACTTAATTCTTACAAGCCCAGTACTACTGGCTGCTACAAGGAGAATCCCTATTTTATGCCTCAATCAAGAACTAAAACAAGCACCTGATAAAACAGTTTTAAATAGGACTCCAGTTGAGAGGAAACATAACATTTTAATTCAATCAGTGTTCAATAGATAGGGGACTTTGTTCATTAGAAGGCAATGTTCAATAGATAGAGACTTTAAATCATAGATATGAAAGAGGACACTCTAATAATGGGAAGAAACTTCATTTTTAATTTGAGACTGAGATATTGTTCCAATAAGATTTGAACTTCAGTAATAACATAAAGATGAAATGGATCTTTGATCATTTTGCTTTTTCATGTCTCTGTCAGAATACAGCACACTAAAAGATTAATGTAAATCATGCATCAGTGAACTACTGCTTTTTTTTTTTGTGTAGTTGATCAGCTGGAATTAGTAGTGTACTTGACCCAAACTCTTCAGACTCTGGGGAATTTGTTGATTGCATTTACAATATTTAATGAGAAAGTTTTCAAGGGCTTTATTCATTGACAACTAACAGAACTAACATAGAGCTTACAGATTAATTTTCTGAGTGAAAGAGTGTAGCAGGACAATATATTGTTCTAAATGCCTAATCCTGAAGTGATACTATGGGTATGGTCGGTAGCTCATGTATCTGTGCTTAATAATTCTACTTTACCTTAAAATTATTTTTAAAAAATATTTAAAATAATTTAAATTTAATTATTTAAAAATTATGCTAAGTAAATCTGGTCAGTGATTGAGTGAACCAATGGCTGAGAGAGAGGAAGCAAGGAAATGGGTGCCACTAGTAAAACACTAGCAGTTTTATCAGTTCAGGAAATTCATTTTGGTTAGGTGAAAATATTTCTTAGAGTATATTCCTCCTCAACATGCATTTTATGTATACAAAAATTCACATATCTTGACATTAAATTATAAAAAAAAGGAGGAAAATGAAAATCACAAGTGAAATAATGGAATCCCAAATAATACAGAAATTTAAATATCTCTATAAAGTAATACAAATTGTTATTTTTGCAGTAGTTTTCACATTTCATTAAGCACTAATATTCAAAAGTTAACTGGAAGTGACCCTGTGCCAAGTACTCTAGGTATCCCTGCTTGAGGTCCCTCCCATCCTCAACCATTCTGTGATTCTGTGTGATACTGGGATTTAGACACCTTTACCTCCTTAATTTCTCCAATATCTCATTCGCTTGATGGAAGAAGAGACAAAATTTTCATTTCAGTCTGCATTTGTAAAAGAAATTTTACCAAAGGGTAAAAGTAAAAGAAATTTTAGCTTCTGAAAAACCATCGAAAACACTGTAATCAGTGGGATTTGATTACTTAAATGCCTTGTCAAATTAAGGTCCATCTTGGAGAAACCATACAAGGCTGTGCAAGGAAGACTTTCTGTAGGAGAAAAGATTACTACTAATACACAGGAAAGATGATCATTACTTTCCAGCGACTGTCTAGCTAGTGTGCTACTTAGGGGAAGCTATGAAAATTATCTTGATAGCTTAACTGCAGCATATTGTTGAAATTCATGACCCTGGAAGTCTTTTAAAATAGAAAGGGACAAAAGAGGACTTATTTTTCATTATATAAGATTGCTGAACCTGAAATTTTGAAGTTGCTGAGAGGAAGAAAAAAAAAGAGAAAGAGAAAGAAAAAGAAAACTGTTGGATGTAGTCTTCTGAGAGAAAGGGCATGACAAGGAAGAGATGATGAAACAGATGCTGTGAAGAGCAGAACCTGAAATTGAAACTGAAACACAAACTGAAAATCAAGAGAGATAAGAGAAACCCAAAACTGTTCCTGAGTTGACAGGCCCCTTGCTGAGGGGAAGGGAGGGACTGAAGAGAAGTTTCAGAAAGGAAAGAAAATCCTTTAAACTTACTGAAAATTGTGGGAGAAGACACTATTTTGGAATGCTTGCCAGGAGGAGTGAAGTTTTGCTGAAGATGAAAAGAAGTTCACTGGCTATTCTTGGATAACTTAAGACAGTTTGATTCTCCTTAACACTATGTACAGTGCAAAACATTTTTATGGAAGCATTTCAAATTCACAGTCTACAATTGTTTTAATTAATTACTATTTTATTCTTAACTTGGCCTACTATTGTATCTGTAAATGGTGAACAAGGAGGCCTTGAGAACACAAAGGATCAGACCTGTAACTACTCTTTATCAAAATCAATGCTCGGTCAAAAGAGAGTCTGGGAAACTTTATAGCCTCGTATATTTACCAGAAGGAAA
>VZSG01000851.1:208062-228441 GCA_013398315.1 Nothoprocta pentlandii
CTCCCATTTCAATATATACTTTTTTTCTCTTAGTAGACAAAATGAATTGCACTGGTATCTCTTGAAATAAAGAAAAGAAAATCTCACCTTACAAAACCGTGTCTTTCAAGCTTAGCATTTCCTTTAGTATTCTTTTAGGAAGAATATTTAATGGAAATGAAAATTCATATCCTGACAGGATGAATGTATTAAGACCAGTGAGAAGAAAGAGACAAGCACATCAAGACTCAATCTGAAATCAAATGCTTTGCTGGTTTTTGTTTCTTTCTTCAGTCTTGACACACATCCAAGAAGGGAGAACTAGAAGGATTGATACTCCATTCTTTCCTATTTTATTAAAAAGTCTTTTTCATGGAAAACAAACAAACAAAAAAAAAAAACGAAAAAAAAAGATCAGGGAGAATTCTAATCATTCTAACCAAGGAAACTGAGACAAAGAAGAAACAAAATCAGGTGAAGGATAGTTCTTAATAACAATATCTTTGTATACACGTGACTGTGAGTTAAGTAAGCTGGAGCATGCATGGACATTTGCAGTAACTCTTCATCTTCCATTTTTAATGGGAGATGGGAATAATTCCACAAATGATAAGAACATTTTCATGTAACTCTCTGCATTTTACAGTAGATAGCACTGTGAGTCAGATGATTAAAGGAAGTTTAGAACTTTGAGGAGCAGGTTTTTCTCCAGGTTTCACAAATCATAGAATGAAGTTAGTAACTTCACACAGATTTGTCTACGGCCCTAACACCCAATGGAACAAAATAGAGGTGTCTTGAAACATTTAGATAACATCTGAAATATGGGATACCCATAGGTCTGAAGCTAACAGAGTATCTGCCCAACTAATTTACAGCTTTAACAGCAATTGAAGACAGCATTATTAAATTTCTTTTTTGAAACTTTTTTGAAACTTTTTTGAAACTTGAACTAGATTTTTGACACAATATTACCTATTACTGCATGATAACTGAACATGATAACTTTTTTACAGAAAATGTTTTATATTTTGAAAGATCACTCCTTACTAATACTGCAGTCTGCACAAGCCATGCAAAGTGGGTGAAACTAGTGTGTTTTTGTGAAGACTGTCTCCAAACTAGCACTTTGAGCTCCAGTTCTTCAGCAGTAGGCATGTGTAGTAGAAATCTCTCATTACATATTATCACCTATAAGGTCTAGTGTTTTCTTAACAGCATGTATTATTGATTATGCCTATAAATCATACGTGGTCCAAAACTAGGGCATTTGCTCATCATTTTCCATGCAGCATTCATGCTGTTTTTTTCTTCTTATCCTGAAATAAAGAAACACCTACTCATAAATTACACAGGCCATTGATAAATTAAATAGGAAGCTCTAAACAGGTTAGAGATTGAATTTACAGTCCCATGATATGAACTAATCAAAAGAAATGATCAGAAAAAAAAATAGAAAACAAACAGAAAAAAAATAGCAATAGTATGGCAGAAACTGAAAACTTCCCCAAGTTAAGAAAAAAAAGAAAAAAAAAAGGAAAAAGATATTAGAGACTGCTATTGTACTACTATTATTCATAAAGCTTCATTGTGGTCCTGAATCACTCCTAAACTACTCATGTTAGTGATTAAAGAAAACATCCTTTTTTTTTTCTCTCAACCATGTATTTAATTGTTACACTCCCAGAAGAATTTGTGGGTTTGTTTTGTACTTCTGCCAGAAGATTACAAATCCGCATTTACTGACAGCTGTTTTTAAGCAATATAATGTAACTGTTAGCATTCTTCATTTTGACAAAGCATGATGTTAATGCCATTTCATAGGCAAAACCATAAACCATAAAGTAAAACAAAAAGCAAAAACATATATTTTTAATATTTTTAATAGTTTTAGTTGGTTTTTGGAGCATTTTAGGCCTCTTCACATACTTTCTGTCACATCTTTAATCAGGTATGTCTCCCTTTTTGGAAGTGTGTATTTGGCCTTTACTATCTCAGCCTTTGTCTTTTACTAAAGATGCTGATTGAGGATAAATATTCATAAGGGAATGGAAATAACTCTACATTAAGCTGATGCTGTGTCTCCACCTAAATTTATCTATAAATCTTAGGTGATAAATATCTAATATATTAGTCCACTAACAACCTGGTTAAATGAAAATTTTCTCTTATTTTGTGAGATAATAAGAAAATAATAAATAATACATTTTACTAATGTCTCTTGGGCTACGTTAGCATCAAGGATAAATCAATAGACAGCTATTTTCAATAATCTTGTTTTAAATATGTTTATGTGCATGAAAAAAAAGGCCATCTGGAAGCAAAGGGATTTCACTGATATTGAGACATCTCCATTGCAGGTAAGACATTAGAAGAATACTATTTATATTGTACTTATTTAGTAATATTTCAAAAAGTTATATATCTCCCTTTATTTCATTTTGCTTTTCTGGTGAAGTTCCAGCTATTAGTCATGTTCTATCTTTTTTTTTTTTTTTTTTTTTTTTTTTTTTTTTTTTTTTTTTTTTTTTTTTTTTTTTTTTTTTTTTTTTTTTTTTTTTTTTTTTTTTTTTTTTTTTTTTTTTTTTTTTTTTTTTGTCATTATTCTGGATTTGTCCAGATCATTAACCTCTTGGAATCTGTATCTAGTTACACAAGATGATGTCAAAATTCACTGAAGTAAGTTAAAGATACTCAGGAATAGATCTTCAAGAGGTATACTGCCTCTGTAGATTTTTTCTTTTTCTTTGATAGAAGTCTCAGAATAATAAAACTGCATTAAGTACATTTTAAACTTCAAGAGCTTAGAGCTAATTAAGATGTTTTCTGTAAAATTTGATTTGGTAAATGAGTATATTCATATATTCATTTATACTATTCATATATATACTATGAATATACTATTCATATACTCATTTATACTATTCATAATATACTCAGGAGTATATTATAATGGTATATTCATATAAAAAAAAGTGCAACCTGAGATGCAGAATAGACAACAATAATTGGCAAGAGGATTTTTATTTATTTCAGCTCTCGGTGTCAAAAACTGTAAAGGGTACAAGCGTATTACTGTATTTTAAAGGTTTGTAAGTTGGTCATGTTTTGGTGATTTTCACAGGGACAATAATATACATATCACCAGTAATCATCCCAAACATATTTCCAAGTATGGGTTTAGTGGGAGGAAAGTCTTATTCTTTGACAATAGTTGAGTGTTTGTAAATCTGTTTGAACTCAGCTTCTGGAATAAGATTTCTCTGTCCAAATTCAGACATCGGTATCCAAAAATAAGCATCTAGACTGTTTTATAGTTAGTGCAAAAAATAAGCTTTTTTAGAGTGAAATGGATCTGACCTATTTAGCTATATACTGTAGATTAAGGCAATGGAAAATAGGTCTTCAAGTAAAAACTGACTACAATAAACATTTCTGCTTTTCTTAATTATTAAGTAGCTGAATGTTTTTAATTTTGAATTAAAACTTAAATCTAGGAATGAGAGATAGTTTGCATTTATTTTCCTGGTTTGTCATTGTATATGAGTGTGTGTGTATTTATGTGTATTTGTGTTTGTGTGTATATATGTTGATATGCATAATTATTTCTAATACTAATTTTTCTGAAATTTTGAGAAATGTACATAGTAGGATATAAATCATTTCAATAAGATATGACATCTTGGTTTACTTCATATTTAAAAGGGCAGTGAATAAAGGAATTACATGCTGAATTATACTCTGGAATACAGTATAGAAAATACTACCTTTTGTATGTATGTCATAATACTTACTTTTCTGTGCTATATCACACAATCTCAGAAGGGTTGAGATTGAAAGGGACCTTTGCATATAATCTAGTGCAACACCCCGCTCAAGCAGAGTCTTGAACACATTGCATAGGATCACACCCAGGTAAGTTTTCAATACCTCCAAAGAGGCAGACTCCACAACCTTTCTGAGTAGCCTATTCCAGTGCTTTGTCATCCTAACAGTCAATAAGTTTTTCAATAGTCAAGAAGTCAGTAAGTCAATAAGTCAATAGTCAACAGTCAATAAGTCAATAAGTTTTTCTGCAAATTCAGACAGAAATTCCTGTGCTTCTGTTTGTAGTCATTGTCTTTTGCCAACACTGAAAAGAATCTAGGTGGCTGAACTGGCCAAGGAGGTGTTTGTGGGAGATTGTGCTCAGGAAGGCATCACTGCTGCCAGGAGTAGGGCCAAGAGGCCTTTCAGCTGCTCAAGCAGGCCTTTCTGCTGCTCTGTCCTCGTGGTCCCTGCCTGCGTGTCTGTCTCTTGTCCTGAGACACTGGTGTCCTGCTATGCCTCTTCATGATGACAGTGGCCTCCAGTCCTTCAGGTGACAGGTGTGGGGGGCCCAAAGGAGAAGCACTGGGGTTCTGCACCACTCCCCGATGATGGTGTCCTCTAGTCCCATGACATGGTGCACAATGGTGCACAATGTTTTTTGCACCACCTCAAGGCGATAGGGGCATCAGTCCAGGCAGCTTTGAAGGGCCGCTTGAAGCCTCTCTGGTCAAGAGATATTGATCTAACATCATGGTGATAATTTCTATTCTCCGCATGTTTGTTTTTCTTTGTATGTTTGTTTTTAAACAATTAGTGTATTGCCACAAAACTTTTTTTAACACCTGTATTTCTGAGAGAGATTTTATAAAGTATTAAAAGGTAGCTTCTAAATACAAAATTGCTTTAAAACCCATTAAAAGGTAAAACTTACAGTACTGTTAAAATTTGCTTGTGTTTTTCTGCTTTCATGACCTCAACCATATACCATACCATATACCATATACCAACCATATACCATACCATATACCATTATGTGGAATAGATTTTTTAAAAAGCCTGATATAACAGTGTTACACTAGAGAATACTCATGCAAATAAATGTAGAAAAAAAATAAACCACTGAAAGCTTAAAAATAGACCCATTGTGCTAATAATAACCCCAGAGTTTTTCTAACCAATTATCAAAATAGTAGAGCTGTGCTATTCATAATATACATTCTATCTACATTATCACATCTAATACCTATAGTGCAGGTGGTGGAGTTATAAATGAAACAGAACAAGAAAAATCATTTATGTTTTGCAATGCATGTTGAAAAGAAGTACATATAATTTAGTATCTCTACCAGATAGTGTAGGGACATTACTGTCTGTCACCAAGAGAGCAGTTTGAAGACTAATGAATATACACCTGTTCATGTACCTTCACATAGAAACAGCCTATGTATTTGAAGAAAAGACTATTCACTTTATAGAAACATAGTTACATTAGCTTTTCTGTTAATCACAAAGTCAGCTCTGCAAGTTCTGTGTATAGAGTTTTGCATAAAGAGTTTGCATCTGCTACCTTTACATTATCAAACCCTCACTTATGTTGGATTTAGTTTGTAAATTCCTCAGATTGAAAGGCTCCCTGTGAAGCCGTATATTCATTCCTGTGATTTTTTGTTCCCTGAAAGTTAAAAATCTTGCTGTGGTAGAATGGTTTTACGTGCATTAAGCTAGCCACTTTAGCCTTCTGCAAGGAATCACAAGCATTCCAAACACAAAGTACCTTCTGGCAGTCTCCCAAGAGAAGCAAGTTTTTTCCCATACTCCTTCCCCTAAGATGGCCTTCTGGGAAAGAGAGAAGAGGCATGGAAGAAGTGGACTGAGGAATTTTGCACTTCATCTAATGAAGTACTTCGCACAGATGCTAACGCATTTGTCTGTGAGCTATATTTTTTTTTATTAGTGTAGCTTGCAAGTAACTCTAGGACAGTCAGTTCATTTTTACATTGATATAATTAAGACATGTAACTATATGCACTAACTGAATGAATGGTCAGGCCTTACATCTCTATAATTTACCAAGTCTTTTAGATTTACTGAGAGTATTTATCCCATGTTCTAAGAGAACAAAACAGTAAAATGTTTACAAAACAGTAAAATATACAACACTGAAAATCAATAACCCAGAAGGTAAATTTACCCAAGCTTCTTCAAACTTACCCTTATGTGTCAATTAAACTAGTTATTACAAAAAGAAAAGTTATATAACTAGTTATTATAAAAAGAAAAAGCTTTCCACAATTTGTTATCAGAATGTCTGAGAGAAAAAAAATAAATTAAAAAAAAAATAAAAAAAAAAAGAAAAGTTATATAACTAGTTATTATAAAAAGAAAAAGCTTTCCACAATTTGTTATCAGAATGTCTGAGAGAAAAAAATAAATAAATAAATAAAAAGGACTTTTAGGATATCTCCAGTGTCCTGATTACTGATGGCGTCAGGTCAAGTAAACTGCTTGTGCCTTACATCCTTAGGGATGACCAGTCTGTGAAATTCAGCATTCTTTACTGTGACAATTTCATATAATAATGTTTAATGTACCTGATGGGGGAGAAAATGCTAAACTATTTAAGTCTTAATGTTGACTCTCTACAAGACAGGAACAATCAGAATGAATTTAAGCCTGAGGTGACTGCCTTTGGCCTGGCAAGAGAGCTCCCTTAGTGCTGTGACCCAGACGTGTCTGGACGTCTGAATATTGTTTGGCTGAATTCACTATAAACACTCCTCAGTTTGATTAACTTAGGATATAATCAGGATCTAAAAGAGAGGACAGAGAATGGTGCACAGAGAATGAAAAATAAACTTCACATACAGAATTCTTTAGCTGGGTTTTGCACTGAAAATGTCACTCTGTCACCTATATTGAAACTGTGGAACATAATAAACTAGAAAATAACCCCAATGTGAAGAAAATAGTCTTACTGCGTCAAGATCTTATCAGTAAATTTTTGTACAAATTGGAGGTATGGTCAAGAAGACCTAGCAATGACTTAGAGATGCTTAGGTCTAATTTGAAGCTGGAAAATTACTCTACACACTTCCTCAAATTCTGCAAAGGAATAAACTCTTTTTTGAATTCACAATGCTTCAGGAGAAAAAAAAAAAAAAAGGATTTTTTTTCCCCAAAAAATGAAACTTTAAGATACAATCACAGTTCAAATGTAATAAATCATATTATTAAATAAAAATTGCAACTTTCTTTACTCCTTGAAATAACTGACCTCAAATTTTCTTTGAGTTCTGAAAGTATAGTTCTTCTGTTAGTTAAAAGACTCCTGAAAGACTCTCCTACCTGCCATATAAAAGCTTCAGTTTGTTCAGATAAGGGCATTTTGTTTAATTTTCATTTTATTTCATTAAAGTCTTGGGACCAAGTATTTATCTCATGCAGTTGCATAGATCTTACTGACAGAGCTACAGTGAGCTAATATATATTACAGAACTAACCTTGAGCCATTTAAAGGAATTTTAAGGGAACAATGATTTTTTTCCCTCTGATATTATCATAACCTATTTTTAGATTCTTGCATCATATTAGTAAAACACTACTAAGAAACAGATTTCTAACCAGGATCCCTCTTTGTTAAGTACAGGCATTCATGAATGGTCCATTCAATTAATACTTATAATGAGTATAATGGATATCCAACCCTGCCACAATTAAAATGTTAAAAGTATGATTTAAAACAAAGAGTCATTCTGCTTTCAGAGCTGTTCCACTATTAGCTCACCGCACTGTGAAGCAGAGCTGCATAACTGATGATACTATATAAAAAGCATAAACTATTCTGAGGAATTTCAGCAATACAACCATTTTTGGTAAGGTTACAGTGACAATTTTTACCAAAAGTGTATTCACAGGGATAGAAGAAAAAGAATATCATCTTATCCAAGTCTCCACCAGGACAGGATTACTTTCTGTTTTATATTTGCTAACACTTTCTAACAAAAGGACTGCATCACATCATCTCAGCTCATTGACAAGCTCTTTAGTCCATTAATGGAGGAATTAATAACAATTATCCCCAAAACCCAGTGGGAAGACTCTGGGGAACTCTCTTAATTCTGTAGTGAGGTTTAGATTTCTCCGTCTTTAGAATAGATTTTCTTCCTTGCAAAGGTGGTCAAATATACAGATGTTCCTTTTATTATTATTATTATTATCATTATTTTTTTTTATTTTAGTGACATTTGATTGATTATAAGAGTAACAGCTAAAATAGCTTCTTACGTTTAAGCAGCTATATAGACTCTGGCTGAAATTTCACTGTCAAACTTCCCTTCGTAAGATAAATAATCTTAAAACCATTAATGTCTAAGGACTGTAGGGCAAAGATAAAATCAGTTCCTTTTTCTTAAGAGAGACATTTGCCTTCCAACAAGCAATAACACCTAGATGATTCTTCCAAGTTTATTTTCTGTTTAAAGAGAAATCAGTAACAAGAATCAGGTCTATTGTGCCACAACATTCATTAGACCTTAAACAGAAATAGTCGTACCCACTTCACAGTTTTACTGTATCCACAGGAGTGTATGGGACATGAAGGGAATCTGTTTGGCCAAAGTAATAATTGTCATACTGAAGCTCTATCTTTTTAGGAGTTTTAAAGATATAACAGCAACCGACCTACTTGTCTTACTTATGTTTGCTTGCACTGTTGCTCAAGATTGCTTTGAAGCTGCTTTAGAACTGACAAAGACTTTATGAAGTTGGTTTTCATATCCAAAGAGCAAGTGACAATATCATGAACAAATTAAAACTATTGCTTCTTTATTTTGTATATATATATATACTATGTACACACATATATATATATATAAATATACAATGTGCAGTAGTGCTCTGGAGATAAAATAACACAGGTTAAGTGCACTGCGGTAATGCTACTCATAATCCAGAATTACGACTGTTTTCAATTGCTACGGTCTCAATCTCGCTGTATTATCTCAACAGTGGATAATTTATTATTAATTTATATAGATAAATTTTTGTGATAATAATGCAAAATAATAATAATTTCATATAGAAAACATTTTGTTGCGGGATTTCCTAGATGACCCAGGATCCGTATTGTTTAAACCAGTAAATGATCCATGAAGTTAGAAGGAAATTTGAGAGAATCCTGATGAATTCTTCTCTAAAGCATTTTAACAGCTGATATAAGCAGATGGATATCAGAACTTTTATACTAACAACTACTCTATTTGTTTTTTCTTAACTGAACCCAAGGTTTTGAATAGCATTTCTAAACATTTTATCTATTAGTCTTTATAGAGATATATTAACATTTTCTTGTTGTAAATTAACATTGACTAAAGAATTGTTGCAATTCCTTTGCAACAATAGTATATAGTACCTGGGGAAGATAAAGAATCCCTGATAAAGATACATATAAGATAAATATAACTTTCCAAACAGAGGAAAGGCTGCAAACTTATGTTTTTCCTTGACCAAAGAGATAATACTGTACGATTGGGGTTCTTTATCCACTTCAGCATATGTATAGGGATAAAATAAGTGAAAGTCATAGTTATGAATCACTCTCTATTTTCTCATTGCTATTGGGAAAATAGAACTAAGGAGATAAGACAATATGTTTTCTTGCCCTAAAAGCAAGAGGAAAAACCTTTGACTTTAAACAATTTTGAAGCAAGTTCTTACTAAATACAATGAACGTCTACTACTCTTCCGAATGTGGGTGGTTGCCTGAAGATGTATATTTTGTCCTCCATTCTCTGAGAACAAATTAGTAAGTGAAGGAGTCTGATAAACTCAGCTTCTGAATTTATCCTTGGTACAAAATTCTAATATTCAATTTTAGAACTTCTTCAGGCATAGTCCATCTAGAGGTAAAAATATAGTTATTGTAAAAATTTCACATCATCCTTAGTTATGACTACACTAAAGCAGCTGATTAAGCTTCCCAAGAAAAAATATATGTATTTGATACACAAACATGTACATTTAGTGCTATTAGGCAATTCTTCTCTTTTCATTGTGGGCTGCAGGTGTGAAGACGGGCAACTGGTTTAAAAGTTTACATACTTCAATATGTTTTTCTTAGTCTGTACTCAACACTAACAGTGTACAGAAACCACAGTGGAAAACCTGACTAACCAGATAGTCTTCAAGATAAAATATTATGAATAAACAGGCATAGTAATTATGTAAGTTCAATTGATACAGAATTAAAATTAATAGGAAATAATAAGTAGTAGGTCCCCTTGAACTTCCTACACAGAAGGAAAGTTTTTGAGAAGTACATTTGGTTCAGTAGACCAGAGAAAAAAACTGAGAGCCATATAATACCCAGTGACAAGATATTAATTCTGAAATAATAATTACATTCAAAGTCAGTAGATCAAAAGAGGAACTGTGTAAACAAATCTGGTATGGTTTCTCTCTTTATAATAACTCTGTCAAGATTAGTTATTGGTAAAATTCAAAAGGTTTAAAAGTTCAGCAGTGATATGCGTTCTAAATTTTAGAGGCATATTTGAATTTGTCCTAGCTTAAAGCTTCATTGTAAAAATAAGGTAAATATTTTAACAAGTAATTACTCTTTCTTCCCTGGTCTCATAAACAAGAGAAAGGTTGCAATAACATTTTATATCTGTCATATGCCAAGTGGTCGCTCTTTAAAGAAACCTGTTCCCTTTAATTTTATTTAATCTCTGTATGACTGTCACCCAGCTTCCTCTGGTTACTGTTTCCAACAATAAAGCATACATTTTACTAATTTCCTCCATCTTTATGCCTTTCAGAATGTTAAAATATTTCATATTCTTTATAAATTACTGCTCCATTGCTTCTATGTGACTATTGGTCTTATAGAAATGAGGTTTATAATGAAGTTTTGTTCTACAAAACTTACAATGTCAATCTCAGCAGAACTTGGCGCTTTTCAAAGAGCCATATTGGGATTATTGAGCTATGCTGTATCAGAACACCTCCAAAGCTGGACAGAAGAAACAGTCATGCACTGCTGGGAATATTCAAGAGCAAGAGTAGTAGCCAGAAATGGACTACCCCGGC
Organism: Nothoprocta pentlandii; assembly: GCA_013398315.1. NCBI lineage: Eukaryota > Metazoa > Chordata > Aves > Tinamiformes > Tinamidae > Nothoprocta > Nothoprocta pentlandii. The sequence goes on from VZSG01000851.1 coordinate 218,941, forward strand.
ACAGATAATGGAGGGGAAGGAGAAGTTCAGATGCAGCAGTATATACTGATTTCTAGCAAATCTTGAGTTTTTAGTGGAGATTTAAGTAATAGTAGATGATTTGAAACTAGGTCTTGAAAACAAGATCCTAATTTTGCTAATATTTCCTTGCCATCCAAAATTCCCCCATCACACCCCAAAAAATGAAACAGACAATCTATGGATACACTATGGATACAATCTATGGACAATCTATACAAATCTATGGATAAACAAATTAGAAAGGAAATGTTTTATAGTATGGTTGACATATACCGGATCAGTAAAATGTGTGGTGCTTGGGGCCAGTTACAAAATATTCAAGTTAAGTATGTTGGACTGACAAAAAATAGATAAAAGAAAATAAATGATAGGAACTAGATATTTTATTTCTAAAAATTAACTCTCTTGCAGCCATACACATATTTCACACTGATGCACTGCACCAGTAGCTTCCAGAAGCAAATGACAGAGAACATCTCACACAAAAGAGCACCACACTTCAACTATTTCTTTAAAAGAAGAGACTGTATAAATATTATGCCACTGAAAATTTAATAGTTTTCAAGACAGCACCAGATGTAGATTTATCCTAGAGGACTTTATGTGTTTTGTAGCAACATATCTCATAAAAACTACAATAAATATGCTAATTTTTAATGTCTTTATATTTTAGTTTCATATTTTATCAACTTAATAAAACAAAGATTAAATGCATATGGATATTATACACTTCGCTATTGCTTCCAAAAGTGATATAATAAGAAGAATATCAAGATTAATATTTCAATCAGGTGTGAACAATTATTTTTCATTTGGTATTTGGAATGGCTAAGTCTTTGGCCACTAAATGCTATTATCAAGGAATATTAGTGGAATTAGTTTGATATGATGTTTTTCACCTTTGCTTTAATATTTTGGCAGTGGTCTTTCTGGACCTTCCGTAGATAGGTTCACATGAAGGTATTTGACATTCAAGTTTAATGCTAAGAAATTCTGATTCCAAAGCAGAGGGCTGAAAAGTGATAGAATATTTAACAGAAGTGGAAGAGTGGTGATCATAGATATTCTATTTATCTTTCTAATTATCATCCATCTGAAGAGACAAATAAAACTTTTATCTTTCAAGTGAACAGAAATGAAAGTGGTAGAGGGATGTAATTAAGTTTTACAAACAGGTGGCAGTGAATATCTAACATTATCTTCAAAAACCTTACCTGGAAGAAGAAATTTTGCTTTTCAAAGGTCAGCATTTTGCAACAAAAAGGTTATGCCTACTTTGCATATCTATTACAAATTGAGTTAAAAATAAGCCTGTGCAAAAATAATTGTTTGTATTTCTTATGAATATTTATCAATATTCTATTGATACATTAATAGAATTTATTTGCTGAATGAGCTCATTAGTGATAAAATTAAAGATCAAGACTTTCATAATTCTGTTATAGAAAACACCCATGATGCCAAATTCAGAAATCACAACGTACAGTAGCAGAAATTATGGTTTCCAGGCTTATTTCACTGGTGCTAGCAGAGGGACATGTGTGTTGTTTCTACTGAGATTGGTGATAGCTAATGTGCCCTCAGGAGAGTCAGAACCACCCTGTGTGTGTTTGTCTGCTTTGCTTTCCTCTCTGCCTGTTCAGTCAGAAAAGGACAACTTTCAACTGCAATCAAAATTTGTGGAAATAATAAAGCACTGACAGGCAAAGGCCAAGGAAAATGCTTGTAGGCTTCATAGAGCTTCCTGATGCTGCCTCAGATGCCATATTTGATTAGCACTTAGCCTGGCCTATTCTTTGTCATCGAAAATACCACTGTAGTCTTTGGGATACTGATGGAGACTCTGAATGTCTCCTGTTACACAAGCTCTCTAAAATGAATGTTCTACCATTTTGTCCTTCATGCCTTCGGGAATCCTGTTCAAACCAACTGTATTTCAGAAGAAGTTGCCTTATGATATAAGCCCAACAAAGCCACAGGTAACCTAGATGCAGAAATGAAGAGAGGTTATTACTAATCATATCTTTGATTTTGATAGTAAATGTCTCAAGGATTAACACATCCCAGAAGATGAGGATAATTTTGTCTCATGCTACAAAGTGAGTTTATGAGAAGCTGACATAGACTCCTTAATACATTTTTAACCTAAACTCAGTTCAGATCCTCATACCCAACTTTTGGAAGATATAGTATTGCCTCTTCCAAAACTCTGATAAGACTGAACATTGACTCATTCAAGGATTCACTTCTTGCAGGGATAGCTTAAACACCTATAGCAGTAACTCCAGAGAAAAAAAAAAAAAAAAAAAAAAAGTCTCTCTCACATCTGGAAAACTAGCATGGCTTTTGATAGTTTATGTAGAAAGTATGAACCTAACCTAGCACAAAATGGAGGCTACAGGTGTAGCACAGGCATAGGAGTAATTCCATAGAGATAAGTAGAGCAATGGGCTCTGAGTGCTACGTGAGGTGCTAATAATGAAGCACACCTGAGTACAATTTAATAGCCAGCTTTTTTGAAGTTTTAGCATAAATAGATAAATAGATAAAAGTGTTAAAACGAACTTTTGGGAGTTTTATTGATCTGTTTGTTTGTTTGAGACTTCATGGCTATAGTCAGCAAAAGCAAAGTAAAGACTGAAGCAAGAAATGACCCATTCATTTAGGAGTGGTACAGAAAACATTTCTATTATGCATGTCCTTATATATCCATTGAATTTGACTCATAACTAGATGAACAGGTGCTCAGGCAACCCAGAGTGAAAATAGTGATAAGAAAACTTCCACTGACTGCATTAAATCTCTATGAATCACACTTGGGAGAGTGTGTTTACATAATTATATGTATACTTACAGTTTGCTTGCCAGATAATGAGACTTTCAGGGAGAACCATATGAGGCATGTGTTAACATTTACTAGAGATGAGGCAATTTAAATTCTTGGCCCTCTACTAATCATTCAACTCCACTTGAAAAAAAAAAAAAAAAAAAGTAAGAGCTACACTTGAACATGCTACATGCTGGGAAGTGCTTCATTGTAGCTTGTAAAATTACATTTGAAATAGCAAAGTCTAAATGCAGAAAATAACACAGTCATGGATTTAAAGCATGCTTTTATTTCGGTAAGTAGCTCTAAAAATGGCATCTTGCAAAGATTCTATGTTCATTGTGTCTCAGCACCTCCAACTCAGCTTTAACCGTCAAGCAAAAAGATGTTTTCCACACAGTTCCAAGCTCTGTAAACTCACCCGTATGACTGCCTTTGACAAATCAACCTGTATTTGCTTCCTGCTAACTTACCACTTACTGTTCCACTGACCTAGTAGGGGAACTGAATTATAGGTAATTGTAAATAGGCACAAAAATTTATGAAGTATCTGCTGTTTATAATTCTGTCAGTGGCCTGTGTCCAAAATCAATCTGGAGACTAGATAAACAAGGAAGGGAAGTGACAGAGAAGAGCCTGTCATCACTAGTCACCATAAAGAACAGTCATGAAAAGTGTCCAATGAAAGAAGCCAACTGGAGAAGGGATTCAGAGATAATGGGGGTGAGGCAGGGCCCACATCTGAGTATGATCATGCCAGGATGAAGCTGCAACCACAAGATCTTTGCTAGATAGGGAAAGATATGGTGAAGAAGTCACAGCAAAATTATAATGCAAACAGGAGAAACTGAGCAGCAAGAATACTTTGTCAGCTTGTAAATTACTGCCCTCAAAGACTAAATTAGACATTCGCTCCCAACTCTCTCTCAAAGCCAGGTGCATAGATCAAGAATGGGGTGAAAGAGTGATCAATTGAAGAGTACTGATGGATTATAACCAAGCATCTGGATATCATTATAGTGTGCTTCCTTTAAGCTCACTATGACTTGGTCTATAAGACTACAATGGATGCTAAGGCAAGAAAACCAAGCAGTCTCATTGCGAGTTCCAGAAGCAACCCAAAGCAACCCAAAGACAGATCGTTTGGGGCTAAATAGAGACTGTTAGTTAATTACCTAAATTTTCCAAAACTGGGTAGGTTCTCTGAGCAGTTTAAATGTGCCTCCATTTAAATGTGCCTCCATTTCACTAAAAGCCAATCTATTGTGACTACCTTAGATGTGTATACATACATTGTAGAAGCATACATCAAATCTCACTTATTGTGTGTTATGCCAAGGTTAAAACTCTCATTCAAGGTCAGATCCCATTTAGACTCTAAGGCTATTCCTACATGATTAATATAAACAGTGTCTGCGTCCATTAGCTGCCCTGAGGACAACTGGCACAGAAAAGCCCATATCCATACTATTAACCTTTTTTAGCCTCAAAATAGGAAGGTCCATCCAAACTGCATTTTGCGAATAGTTCTTGGTATAGGCTAACATCCAGATCAGGGCAGATCAGGCAATTATTTGGAAGAACAATATTTAACCTAAGCCAATTTCAATTCAAGGACCACGTGAAAATTTCACAGTATGGGCAAAAGTGTCCTACTGCTCATTCCTGTTTGCTGCTACCTTTCAATTTATTAGTATAGATGTATTCTTAATATATGAAACCCATGACACCAGTGCTTCAAAACCCTGCATTCTGAGATACTGTATAATTTCCTCCTCTTTAGTCTACCTTTCCTCCTAGTACCCCCTTTTCCCCAGGACAAAACTCTGGCAGTGCACATAGAGCAAGCTTGTACTTGTCTCCTTGTGCGGTTAGAGTGGGTCACCCAAAGTGTCATTTACTTTAAGTACAACATGTCATGACCAGTTGCAAATGTTTTAGTTGCAAATTTGCTTCATTTCCTTGCCAAGTACGTTTACCTTTGGAGCTAGTCTTCAATCTTGCCAATACTCGTCTACTACTTCATGAGCTGCCCACTCAAGCACTAAAAAGCATATTCTCTGAAGGATTTTAATTTAAGTACTAGTGGGAAGATTAAAAGAAATGGCAAACAATGCCTACCTGTGACTAGGTAAAAGACAAGGAAAATTAACATTTCATTGTCAGGTAACACTCTCTGAAAATATTCCTAGCTCCCCTTCATATATTTTCAAAACTTGAGGAGCCTATTAGCACCTCAATCAGCTGAAGACTTGCAAGCAAGGCTGGAAGGAAACCAATAGCATTTAGCAAGTTCTTGTGTGTTCTGCAATATGCCTGAAGTTGATGTCTTCTGTAGCAAGCTGTTTAAGAAGTTTTCTCTGTCTTGCTCCAGTCCTGTTCTTCCCCACTGTTCCCCATTCTTTCAGCTGAGGCCATTGAAATGATCTAGTTCCAGAACAAACCTGAACCAAACAAAAAACTAGCAGAATTAGAAACATATGATAGAAAAATTAAAGAAAAAAATAAAAATCCACCATGAAAGTTACTCGTTTTTAGCTCTGCAGACAACGGATAGTTAGAGTATACCTATGTACTATTTTACTGGTTTTGTTGTCTGAAAATGTATTATTTATCAGAATAATCTTATTATTAGAATAGAATAATTAGAATTATCAGAATAGAATAATTATTATCAGAATAGTCTTTAAAGTAAATGTTAAAAAAAGTAAAAATATGCTGGTTAGTTGTCCTTTTTCTGTTCAAATCAAGTGATAACCGAATCCTGCTAAAATGAACAACATCACGTAGCAGCATGCACAATGAGAAACTAAAATCTTTTAATTAGACTCTTACACAGTAGGGGTGAAAATATAATTTAAAAGACTCAGGGCAAAAGCTGAACTGTTAGTTTTATGATTTAATACAACAGAGTTACAATAGACTAAATTAGTTAGCAGCATATTCATTAGCCTTCAAGAGAAATGTGGATGGAAACTGGCTTCAGATTGCTACTTGCAGCAAAGTTTGTCTTTAGTTTAAAATGGTTAGGCACAGCAATTTAAACAGTAGAGAAACTTCAGAGTTCCATCTGGCTGTGGTAAAGGGTAAAGAATTCACATGATCAAATCCCACAAGAAATTCATATCTGTTTTTTAAATATTTCACCATAACAATGCCACTTTTCTTAGACTAGAGAACCACTCACTTTCTCTCAAAGGAATATCAGACATCGTATTCCGAAGGCTACAGTATTTGTACAGTATTCTTTCCATTTGGTACTTTGCATCCAGAATGCCATTTTTAGAATAAGAAAAACGTCACCAAGAAAGAACAAAAGTAATACCTGTGGGAGGGAACACAAAATGTCATTCCCACCACAGCAAACCTGAACAGAATTCCCTCTCTTAGCAAACACAGATGTCCTTTAAAATATAAAACAAACAAAGCAAATGTACAAATGTTTAAAACAGGAGTAGCTCTATCTCATTGCTATTCACACCCTAGAGAAGAAAATCTTGACCTCCATGAAGTCAGTCAAATCTTCCATTGATTTCGCTGGGCCACGGTTATTAAGTCAGTAAGGAAGGAATAGAGGTTAGCTCTTGTCATGAGTCTCTCACATGTTTCATTTGTTTTCCAAATGTCCTCAAGCATGAATGGAGGAGTCTGATACAACACTGCTGCAAGACAGATTTCAAAACAATGGAAAATCCTGATCAAGCATCACCATAGGCTTCTAACTGATATTACAGGTTAGCTCTCTTTCCTATTGCAAGTGACAAGCACTCAGAATGTGCAAGGAATTTAGCCATAGATCACCAAAGTTTCCTGTCATAAAAACAAGTAGGAAAAAAATGACAAAAGAAACATAATCAGTATCCATAATCAATGTTAAAATATTCTGGGGAAAATAAATAAATAAGAGGCTCAAATCATTCAGTTCAGCTATTTATAATGACAATGGTTTAGAGAAAAACTAAAACTATTTTCTCAAGTCTTACTCAGAGAAAACAAACTTGAAGAGATTGAGAAGGACTACAAAATCTGTTCTTTTGATAGTACTAAGTTTTAACTCACTTTTCTTTTTATGTGGTGTCTCACTTTAATTCAAATTATATGTTTTTTTTCTTTTTTTGGTAAGTAGGAAGTTAAAAAAAACTACAAGCATTACAGAAATTATACTAGACTGTATAAAAATGTATTTAAGTAATGCATTCTGAGGATAGTGAGTCATGCTACACAACCCTGTTATTTACACTGAAGTGATAACTTGTAGAAAAGAACATATTTTTTGTTTAAAAATCTGACAAGTTGAATTCTTTTCACTCATTCCAGAAGTATCCCACATTGCTGCTGCAGTGCAAATTTCTCCAAAAGAGTACACAATGCCACATGGAATATATCAAATAAGGACATAACATCTTTTATTAGATCTTGTGCCAGCAGAGCAAATTAAGATAATTGAGCAAAAAACATCCTTGCAGTCCAAAAACAATAGTTCCCTCTGCCCCTACAACCAATTTCAAAGCAATTCTATACCAGTATAGTTATAACTTTTGAATATGATTCAAAGAGCACAATGGGAATTAATGGAGAAAGCGGACAGTGCACCATCACTGAACATATTCAGTAAGATATAGGAAATGACAATTGCTATCAAATGATAGCAAGTTTGCAGAAATAGTCAAATGGTGTTCCCTCGCACTAAAGTGCAAGGCTATCTTTTAAATTTTCTCCTAATTGGGTTACTTACGAACTTTCCTTTTTCCCATCAGAGGTAGTGCATATCATATATTTATTTCCATGCACTGCAATTCTGATTAAAAATGAACTCCTTTCTGCTACACTTGTATCGTGTTTATGATCATTTTCTGCACACATTCAAGCAATTGAATTTCACCTGCATAAATGCCAGCAGGATATAATCAATTCCCATTAAAGTCAGTGATAGTCTTTCAGCTGCCAGTCCACATCAATACAAATTGAAATATGTTCACTCAAGTATTTTCACTTAAAGTGATATCATTATGGGCAAAAAGAGAATTTTTGAATTAATCAAGGAGACAAGATTCTTCTAACACTTTTAAGAGCTATGTTGAAGAAATTAAAACTACACAAAGAGACAGAAAAATCTTTCTTGCAGGTACATTTGTGCCATTCTCTGTGGTGAGGACATCACACTACTGATAGCACAGAAAATTTAGCAGTTTCTACATCAGATGTTTGAGGAGTTTTAACATAGTCCTGGGAAAATATTTCCAAAAACCATATGGGAGACAAGAATCAAGGTGGATATTTTAAAGGTAGCATGGAACAATAGCTGATTTAAATTTAATAGAAACTCTGTGAGCAGGTGACATAATTTTGGGACATAATCTAATGTTGTACACACTTTCCCAAAGAAGTCAAGACAAATATCTTAAAACAGTTGCCGAAAGCCATTGGTCATTAACTCTTTTCTTACATTATATGAGAATTCTTGTGAAGAAGGAAGGTACTGAAGCTATTGAATTCTGGGATTTTTGTTTGTTTGTTTGTTTATTTTGTTTGTATGTTTTTAGAGAGAAATAGAGGGAGCATTTACTTTGGAAGAGTATTTTACTAATACTATGTTGGACTCTCCTTGTAATTTTCTCTATTTCCTTGCTTCTGGTTCCAGAAAGAAAGGAAAACCTCCTTAATGATGTAATCTTGTTATCACATATAGTCACCTGAGAATGCTGTTAGTATGTGGATTCCTTTGGTACTATATGGTGACAGAAATTATATTCTGGAGGATCTTGTACTACAAAACAGAAAAAAATCAAAATATTAGTTTAAAGACATCCTTTCTTTCCTCCCATCTGCTCCCCAATTGGGATACTTATATTGTTTCCCCCTTTCTATTAATCAACAGAAATTAAGAAGATGGGTTGATTTCTTTTTTGCTAACACATTTGCAATCCAGAATCAAAATAAAACAAAGATGCTAGACTAACAGAATACAAAGGCAGGTAGAGCTGTCACTTCCACCAAAGATTCACAGGGGTCTTCTTGGGAAGGTGGCTCCAACCTGCACTGGGAGATAGTACTCATGTCCAAAGTGATCTTACCTGAATGTAACTCAATAAAAAAATGGTACTACGTCTGCAACATTAGGGGGCCTCTTACCACTAATTGCACTACAGCAATTATAAAAACCTACCACTCCTACACTTCATTTATTTTTTAATACCAAGTGGGAGATCAAGACAGCTGAATTTTAACATTAATGAGATATCTAGAAGGACCAAATCACAATGGTCATTAAAAAAACAGGAGATTAGATTGAAAAGTAAAGTGCCCAGGAGATTAAACTCCTCATCAGTCACCAGCAAGCAATCAGATACATGAAGGATAGTTTATGAAGTCCTACAAGACATGACAATGAATAAAACAAATGTCTCAGCTGTGGTCACCAAACAGAAAAACATTGAAGGAATCTGACAAATCATAAACACATGGAGGAGAAGAAGGTGCTCAGGAGTAGCCAGCATGGATTCACCAAGGGCAAATCCTGCTTGACTAACCTGATCACCTTCTATGAGGGAATATCTAGCTGGATAGATGAGGGCAGAGCGGTAGATGTGGTCTATCTGGACTTGAGCAAGGCTTTTGACACTGTCCCTCACAGCATCCTCCTGGGCAAGCTC
>VZSG01000851.1:230404-259310 GCA_013398315.1 Nothoprocta pentlandii
TCCCTCGTCCTATCGCTGGCCACCAGTGAAAACAGCCTGTCCCCTTCCTCCCTGCATTCTCCCTTCCTGAACTTATACACATTAATCATATCCCCTCTGAGCCTTCTCTTCTCCAGAGAAAACAGGCCCAGCTCACTCAGTCTCTCCTCGTATGGGAGATGTTCCATTCCCTTAATCATCTTGGTTGCTCTTCTCTGGACCCTAGGTTTAGATTAGATGACCTCTGGATGTCTCTTCCAACCTTAGGGATTCTATGATTCTATGACCAACTCGAATTGCTAGTCATGTCTAAAAAGCAAGGTGGTTAGAGAGAAGTAATACTTTATCATATTTTCCTTTAGAGGTCTAAAATTGATGTCTAATCTATTTTTTCAGTCTCTCTCTGTAGTAGTGTCCGTGGAGACACACATGCATCCAGAAGTTGGCTCATTCTGTACTTGGATAATTATTGGGATGGGAGAGGATGTTATCTACCCAGGAATGTTACCTATTGCTACTCCTGATCTCCTGATTGTATTGAATAACTTGGCTGAAGTTAGCTAAAAGATTAGCTAAGAAAAGATGTCTCTTAATAATCTAAAATTTTGCAAGGTACTGAGCTATTTAACTATCTGAAATCCTAATTCTTAATTACCTTTGCTCATGGTTCATAGTGTCTTCAGGTTCTTATTACAATCTGAACATATCGAATATTAATACTATTTAAAAAAAAATCCTTTTCCCTCCCCAAAATTTCAACCAACTTGCAATTTAAAAGAATAAAAAAAATTATTTTGAAAGTTCCAGTAAAATAAAATTCTGAAGAATGGCAAGGGGAGTTAAAGCAGAATATGTACATATAATTTATACCTTGCTACCATTTTTGAAAGGATAAATAAAAGAACAACATAGCAGTTTGGTTTTCTTCCCGCCTACACCAAATTTACATCAGTATATGTAAATAAATAAATAATTATATAAGCATCTATAAATGAGATTACCCAGTTTATCTAGAAATGAAAGAATCAGAACTGAGTGAAGATTACAAGAAAATTTTGAAGCCTAATGAAAGGCAAAGAATAGGATGAAATACTGAATTCTGATTTTCTCATTTGCCCTAAAAGACCTTTACATTCGCTCAGCATTGCCATCGCTTTAGAGCAATAGACACGCTGCATGGAATAGGGGATATCAGAAATGAATGTCAGTGCATACTGGCCTCAGCCAAGAACGTGAGAATGCTCCTGATCATGATGATGAAAGAAGACCTAAATCATCTAAACTTCTAAACATCTAAATCATCTAAACACCTAAACATCTAAATGTTTATCCTGAGATATTCAGTCAATCAAAATAATGTATAAGGAAAAAAAAAAAAGTGATGCAAATAAAGAAATCTTGAAGGCGCTCTCAGTTATATTATGATCAAAATAGTTCCATTCATAGTCAAAAAATCACAGAGAAGCTATAAATGTGAGTGGAACTTGACAATGTGAGAAGCCATACTTCATTCAAATTAAACATATAATGTAAGTTTTACCATCTATTGTTTTCTAAATAAGTAACTTATCTTTATAATGAAAGGATGGCTACATTGTTGGGATTATCATAAAACAATATAAATTATGCAATTTAACTAGTACAAAATTGTGAAACTTTGTATTATCAGTATTTCCACAGATACGTAAGTTAAAAAAAATAAAGTCTTCCTCTTCATGAATTTTTGTCACTTCTTTGGCAAAGCAAGTGGCAGCTCAAAACTCCTCTGTTTATATTTAATATATTTATGCTATATGGTTGTATATAGATTTGCAAAATTAAAATATATGAAAGTATATTTTAATAGCAATGCAATTCCCCAAAATGAAAGACTAATACTCACAGAATAGTGATTGGCAGAATTACCAGGTTAAAAATGAGAGATGTATGAACTCCTTAGAGCCCTGCAGTGCAGTGTTCCACTTTTCAGGAGAGGAAGGTGTGTTTGAGAAAGATAGTTTTCTACAGCATTTGTTTTAATTTTTTAATTACAAAAAGAGAAAGATGGGGGAATAGGAAGAGTGAGGGATGGGAATGGAGATATTTTTTCCATTATGTAATCCTAGCATCATTTGATATAAAGGAAGTAGCATATGGCATGATAGTCTGTGCTACAGATGGAGTCCACAGCTACACTGACATCTGGCACCCAGGTATTTGGTTACAGGTTTGCCAACAGACACAGTTTTTGGAGTCTATTTACCTACTATTTTTTTCTCATCATTATTAGTATTTTGTCTATTCTTTTTTCAATACAGTACTACACATTTTGTCCTGCTTTTCTCCCTCTAACACCCTTTGTTGGCTTTTATATTCTGCAAGATAGGAAAAGTGCTTTGGGGCTAGTATTGGGAAGTTTTGACTTTGTGCTTTTATACTTGTGAATGGCTGGGTTGTTTTTTTCTCACAATTATGTTGAGTAGGTTAGTAAAAACATATTTTGACATGGTTTGTACTAAAGCAAAATCAAAATTAAACGTTTTTAATTCAAGTTGGAAATACCACTCATTTTCCTTTCAGAATTGTTTTCCCAGTCATCAGGGAAATTCTACCACTCTTAATGATTATGCTTTTAGCTACTGAATTTTCCTGTGTTTTCTTGTACTATTATACTTGATGAACAAAATTCCCTATCCTAGTCTTGATTAAGAAAATCTTTCAGAAATATTTTAAATATCTTGGACATGGGCTCTAAAGCTCCAGAGTACTCACTGTTGTAATGAAAAGTTAAGTTACAGAGCCGTAAACCAGATGGAATATTCTTGACTTTTGAGGTATCGTGCCCCATTATAATCTTTTACTACACATTTGCAGTATCTGTTTGAGCGGTCAGCAGAAATTGAAATCAGGTGTAACATCTGCCCCAATCTGTATAGATATATACAGCTGCACAGAGCTTCATATATTCTGCTAGATGATCAAATATGACAAAAATCATTTCCCAGTGAAAATTTAAGAGCTTCCTGAATTATGGGCTAAACTGAACAATAGAGACTTTTTTTTTCAGACAAAATATCCACAGTTATGCTATAGAATATTAAAAGATATTTGGCTTTGCCAAAAGGCAGCATGCTTGCTGCCTTGCCCAGGTTCACTTTTTGCCAGGCAGCTGTTCTTCCAATGAACTGACTGCATTTATCCCTGGGCTTTGCTGTAGGATTGTGGCTCATTCTTGTGAAGATGTCAGCTGCTTTTTATGGTATTTGAATCTGTGGTCTGACAAACTTGTATGTATGCTGTATTGAGAAGACAAAATATAATATTCAAACATGTTCTTGAGTGAGAAGAGCAGACATCAGACATAGTCACAGTAGGCAGATGTCCACTCCCCTATCCAGGAGGTCGGTTGTTGTTTCAGGTATAATGAAAGTTCCTTTTCTGAAGGAACTTTCTTTTTCACTGCTATTTTTGACAAGTCAGAAATGGCAATTTTGCATAGATTATGCCTTTGATACAGAAGCCCAAATATCAGCTTCAATGTGTCAGAAAGACCAAGGAGAGTCAGGTATGGGAAAAGATTTAAGATACTTTTTATATTTAACTTTGGTCAGTGTATTTTTAACTACTACTTCTTAATCAATGCTGCAGTAAAATTTCTCACAATAATAAGCCAAAAATATTAAAAATTTCTGCTTTGGGGGTTGAAAGTTTTTGTACAACAGTAGTTTATGCTCTAGTGCCTATTCTCAAGAGAAACTCCTTTGAACTGATTTGTCTTATCTGGTGCAACTCTTTTGAATATCTTACTTTGTAAGAGTGTCTCTCTTACAGAGAGACAAATGTGGATTTGCTACTGTTTCTTGCAACAAAGAAGTTGTATTTGTTGAAATCAGATGTCTACTCAAATGTAATCCTCTACAATTCACTTAGGTCTTGTTCCTTGACTAGTACGTACGCTACACACACAAAAAGCCCATTCGATTTTTTTAGCTGGAGATTGTGTAGGTGAATTTCATTCCTTTCCTATATATAAATCTCAGTATTTCCAAGGTCATCTAACCCTTAGCAAATTATAAAGGTTGCCTAATGCTTATTTTTCATAAGATCTTGCTTTGCTTTATTTACTTTCCATATCATTTCTGTATATGGTTGTGTTGGGGTTTATAAAGGAAATTTTAGCAGAACTATTTCATCAGTTTCAAACACAGTGAAGGTACTGTTGTCTTCCCCATATTAAAATAATGTTCATACTAAGTAGTGAATAAGGTCATTAAGAAATCTGAACATTTTGTAAGAGAATTTGACAATGCAATCAAAGATCATATCTTAATTTCTTCATGCCAGGGAGGAGAATTTAGCAATTAGAGTTCTGCAACTTCCTAAACTTTAAGGCATTTGAAAGTAGAAATTTAAAATTCTTTCAGTGTTTGTTTCTATAGGAAATATTATATTTATTTAAAATTATTTGTTTTTATCTCAGGCTTTGAAGATTCAAAGCTCCTTTTTTTCTCTCTCTCGTTTATTTTTAATGTATATACAACTTGCTAATGTTGTGCTTAGTTTACCATTGGATGTCACAGATATGTTCATCTGTTGACCGCTCAAGTAGCAGCCAGTTAAGTGACCAATGCAACACGCAGATTGGAATGAAAGCAGTCCCTTCTGCAGCCAGACTGCCTTAAGCTTTTTAGAGAACTTCCCCTGTGGCTGGTCTGGATGAATGAGCATAATTAACAGGAATCTCCAGTGACAATGCAAAAGATAAATGGATGGTTATGCAGCGAAAAAAACTATGCATTTATGCTGTTGTTGTGGGGTTTTTTGTTTGTTTGTTTTGTTTTCTCTCTTCTGGTTTAGGGTACATTAAAAATAACATAAAGATTATTATTCAACAAATAATAACATGACAGTGAATATTATATTAGGCTTATCATTATATTCAGAGTTTCTGTGAATAGCTAATCAGACAGAAATGAAAGATCAATACCACTCAAGTAAACACAATATAGGACCCAGTCCACCACTATTGAGGTTGTAATGGCATAAATTCAGTTCTTCGCAACTGCCTCAGAACTGGGATGATAGTAGGCAGCCCATATATAGGCAAGCCTATATATAGGCTGTGCAAGAGCACAGCAACCTTGCCCATAAAAAAAACAGATTTTTTTTTGATACATACCCAATCAAAGCAGTAAATTAGTCCAAGTCAACAACAAATCAAAATATGTGCAAGTTACCTTTCACCATAGTTGCTACAATCTAATAAGGATATGGATCTGGATTATGTCATACAAATTAAAGTTTTTATGAATGAAATCTGAGGCCAGAAACCTATGTAGTGCTTGCTACTGTATTCAAGAAAGTTAGAAACTAGTCCAACAAAGTTAATGGAAGCAAAAAAGCTTCAGAAATTCAGGAATGGCTGAGACCCAGCCTTGCAAAATGGTACAGATTTGTCTTATGTAATACACAGTGCACTCCTGCAGGCAGCGTCCTGACCATCATTGACTCTTGCGCCAAACTGAATATTTAAATAAAATATTTGCCCATTAGAAATGAAACACTTGAATACACTCTGGATTCTGGTAAGATGCTATTTGGAGGCTGTTAAAGGAGAGGTGAAAAATAGCATCATTCCAGTGGAGGTGTTTTGGCTCAGCTTTTTAAGAGTATTTAAGTAAAAGTAAAGTGAAAGTATTATTCTTTTCTACTGTCTGTACTGCAAGCTGAACATTAGATTTTCCATGAGTTTACATCTGAAAAGACGTTCCCCCAATATCCAAATAATACAGTGAAAAGTGTGTGAATTTTCCTGAAGGATGGGCATAGAGAATATGACTCAAAAGAATACCAAGGAGATAGACTCCTCTGGGGCATACTGAGCTGGCTGTACTGTACTCTTCTTGGCTCATGACCAGGTCATATATTCCACATACACCGACTCCATTTTTTATCATACATGGTACCACATGATGCTTACATGCTGTTTACCTGTTATTAGCACTAATCAAACTAACATAGGACAATCAGCTGTTTAGTAGTTGTGTAAGAGCACAGATTCCCCTTCCTGTCCCTACTCCTTCACTATGGACCCGTGCCCAGCAGTGCCTGGAATCTCCCTGCCATTCTGTTCTTCTTGTCAGAAACTGGAGAGTCCCCATACAGAAGTGGAGGTAATAAAAGCCCTAATTTGATCACTGTATGCCCTGTGTTTGTGTGACTGCTCCCTTTGGATGTTGGACAAACTTCATGGTCTATCCTTAAACATTTTTTGTATGAGTCAATTCATCTCACTATGCAATATGTCCGATTTCTACTCTTAGTTACCTAGTTTTCATTTCTGGTTTCATAATCTATGTCTTGTTGTCCTGCTTCCCACTGCTGAATTCATAGATTAGTCATATAGGATCTTTATGTACACCTTCACCCACTGCTAATCCAAGATGACTTTGAACCCTGCAATTAGAGCATATTCATTGGGGATGTGGGCTTGAGTCCACTCTGGCAGAAAAAGAAATCTGAACTGGGGCTCCTCTTACCTTCCCATGAAATAGTGTGTCACAAGAAATTGTATAAAACATGTCAAAACTTCCTCCTCTCTCCATATTGTTAAGATAGTAGGAACTGCCATTTCTCCTTCTTAGGAACTTATTTCTGTCATATCATCTGGAATACCATCTATGAGGAGGTTTCCAAGAAATTGAAGAGAAATACTCTTCGGTTATTTAGCTATCATGGGATAGCTAACCACTTGAAACTGGAACAGTTTACACTGTGTCACAAAGACACTCTTTCCACTCACACAAGGAACAAGATTGTAAAGATTTCCTTTACATGTTAGTATTATATGCTAGTAAGCAAGATCTTTCAGAATGACTGTTATACCTTTGTGGGATTATTATTTCAGGACATATCCTCCTTTTAGATCTGGTCTTTACAGTATAAAAACAAACATCATGGCTGAATAGACTAAAGCAGTCTACAAACACATTATGCTAGGCTGAAAAAGGGTTTTGTCTACTAAATGAATGATATTATCCATATTTATTCAGAAAGCTAACTTGTTTTAGGTTCTACAACATCTATAAGCTACCACTTTGATAATAATAAACTAGAGTGAATATGTGTCTGAGGAAGACTGAGCAGCTACACAGCTGCAACTGCATCACATAGTGCAGGAGGACATACAGTGTGGTAGGTGTAATATTAAAGGACTCTTCTTTTCCCTGTAGTTTCACGTTCTCCTATTCAACATTCACCCTTTTATAGCAAATCTGTGCTGAACAGAGATGAAAGACATTGGCAAAAAAAAAAAAATACTGTTAAAAACTTGCATTAAACTAATTTCCTATGACCACTGCAGTTACAATTAGGATGTTCCACTGTAAATTTTTGACACTGCAAGTCCCACTTATTGCCTAAGGCCTAACCATGTACAGATTTAACAAGGACTTTAATCTGTACACATGAATGCATTTATGCATTGAGTTAACCTAGAGCTAAATCTTTACAGTCGTATCATTGACATAGACACAATCTTCTTCCAGCTGCAGATACACTGGTTAAAAGATTATTGTCTCCAGCCCCAGAGGCAACTGTTCCCTCTCTAAACTGTCATGTGAGTATTCCCCAGGCCCTTTCAGTCACAACAAACCAGGAATGCTTAAAAAGAATGAAAAGTATATCCATGCTAATCTGTTTTGTATGGATTGAAGTGATCCCACAAGTTGCTGAAGTCGGACACCAGAGAAAAGAGTAACCTCTGGCAGTAAAGCTGTTGAGATGAGCAACTTTTCAGTTAGAAGAGTAGGAGCAGGAACAGGAAATGTGATGACGCTGTCTTTCTGTAGGTCTAAGGAAGAAATTGCTTTGTCTGAGAAGCCCATTTAGTTTTATTTACTGAATGCTAGGCTCAGCAAGACTTTTGATTTTGTATATCCAAAATATAAATTTTCATTTTGACCAGCTCAAATAAATGACCTGTGATATCCCCCACAAATTAATAGAGATTAGTTCTGAGAGAAAACAATCTAAATAGCCTGGTGTGTAGAAATGCCACAAGATGATTATGCAAACACAATAATTTATGTTCATTATCTTATTAAATAATTCTGAAATTATTTCCTTACCTCATCTTCATAGTAAACTGAGTAAACACTTATAGAAACCCAAACGTGTAGCACCAGACTATGACAAATTATAAATTAGTGCAATTGTAGCAGATGTTAGGGCTCAATATGAATCTGTATGTGTCTTTATAAGAGTCTTTATAAGACTCTGTCTGTTATCTTATTGAAGAGTCAGGCTAATTAAAGGGTTTTTTTTATCTCCTTTTCCAGGAGCCCATATAGGCCAGTCAAACCAGTTAGCTGAAGGTGAAAAATAAGGCATAAGTGCCTCTTCTTCAAGCAAAGAAATACCCAGACAAAAGCATCCAAGGAAGTTACATTGTACTACTGTTGAGTGAGAAAACAAAATATTACAGATAGAATAAGTTTGTATGTATGTAAATAGTACTTTTTCCTAAAATATGTAAAAAATATTTAAAACAAAACAGTAAATAAACTGGTTAATAAAATATCTTTTTCTATATAATAACACTACTGAACACTTATATCACATTTTTCATTTTGATAGTGTTCTATGAAAGTTAACTAATTGAGGAAGGTTTTGAAAAAACCTTTTGATAAAGTCAATTGCATAGGGCTATTAAGGAAGCTTGGTTAGTGCTTAGTGAAAAGCAAAGTACACTTATAGTTCCTATATTTGATACAAAGAAGAAATACAAAAATTAACAGTATGTGATCAATCTACAAAATATGTAAGGAGGTTCTGTGGCATGAAATGGGGACTAATTATACCAACACAGCTTAGGACAACTAGATCATGCCAACAGTTTGACAGGAGTATCCTCATTAGTATTGTGTGGAAAAGGTCCAGGTAACTTGAGTATTTTGTTCTAGAAATATCCATAAGTCTTGAGGATGGTTGCTTTTGTATTCAAGCAAGGAAAATTTGTGATGCAACATCATGTGATTTATTTATTCAATATCCTGAAGAGCCTGTCTTTATCTTGTTTGAGAATCCATTCAGTCCCCTAATACATTACAGTATGGACATTTTTCATTTCAGAACTGAGATATTTTTCTTTTTTTGCTAAGTAAGCACCATCCTTCACCCTTGCCCAAAGGGTATGGAACTCCATCCAGGAAAATCTGGCCCAGCTAGACTAGGCACAGCTAAATTCAGCCCATGCCTTAGCCAGAAATTCTATGCTCCAAAAGACCCATAACTAACCCCATCATTCTCTGTTCTAAGTTACCTGACATACTAGCTGCCCTACACCACTCCCAAGCCTATGATGAACGTCCACCCTGAGACTCCTGAATAGAAAGCATTCTTTTCCTGCAATTTCCATTGTTTGGTTCTTTTTTTTTTTTTTTTTTTTTTTTTCTGTCTCTCACATATACAGCTTTATAACCTTGTATCTGATTTAACATTTCTCTCAGCCCTATTGCATCCCTGCAGCACTCTGTAGACCAGCTACCCTTTTATTTTTATGAATATTTCTCTCTCAGACCATTGCTATTAGAGAAGTTTTATTTCAGTATGTTCAGCAAATAGTGACTACATAGATAGCTTTCCCAAAATTTAGAAAATTATCCCCAGCTTTCTTCTAGTTGCCTTTATTTCTATGAGCAAGAGTAACCGCAATAACTAGTAAGTCTCTTATTCATACAAGACTGGCTATCACAAGTAAAGGAAGCTGAGAATAAATTATCACCTATTTGCCATAGAAATAAGAGTTCTTCATAATCAGATCTTCAAAGACCAGAAGGATAATGATCTCAAAATAAGGCATCACAGCATGCTATTACTATGCATCTCACTTTAGACATATCCATCATTAAAATATGTATTAAAATATCTGTGGTAAAAATCTTGTAGCATTAATTCAAGAGATTTATCAATCCTAATGATCACAAAGGGCAATTCAAGGATATCTGGAAAACAATGTTTTCACCAAGGTAATGAATTACACAGAATTCACAGAATTCATCAGAGAATTATGAATGCAAATCAAGAATTTGAAGCAACATAGAGGAATTTTCAGGTGTATCTGAAAAGAAGAAGGCTCAAAGATTGAAACAGATTTTTTTTTTTGAGACTGAAATGGAAGTGCAGATGGTCTTACCGACTCTGGGAGGCTTACTGATATGAACAGAATGTGAAATAATAAGTGCTTTGCATTAATCCAGACTCAGAATGGTCCTTATGTCAATTGATCTTAAGCTAAGGACTCCAGACAGAACAAAGGTGCTGAGATTGTTTTATTTTGGGCAACAAAGATGTAAACAGCAGAACATATGGAGGTCTAAAAATGTTAATAATTATAAAGCTAATTACAAGAGAGACCAATGAAATTCAAGCCAAATGAAATCTGTGCAAAGATAAAAACAATTTGGAAAGTTATACTGAGATAAGTATTGTCATATTTAGCAGTGTGTAGAATAGCAAAGCAGCAGCTAGATGGGGATTGTGGCAAATATAAGCTAGGGAAGAATTAGCACAGTGATTAACACAGAAGATGATTATGATATCTTTTAGATGTGTTGCACATGAATTCAGCTTTTGCCATTTGTTTGGAAAGAAATTCATTTTTTTTCAGCATAATATCAGGCAGCAACATCATAAGTTTAGCTTTCCATATTCATCACAGTTATGTTTCTCCATTTTTTATATATCTTTTTTTTTTTTTCATTGAATTGCATTATGGATTAGGATATAGGATTTTGTTACAGCATTTGATAATATGAAATTGTAGAGTCATAGGAAACAAAAGCCAGAAAAGATCTCAAAAGTTCAGGCAAGCTTTCTTGCCTCAGTTATGTTATTATATTCATACACAAAAGAACTGTTTTAAAAAAAAAACTCTGTGCTGGAGATCCTTCCTGCCCCCATTCAGTTTCACTCAGCAAACTAAAAAATTCTGCCAAATATTTTCTTTCCTGCAGTTTAAGCCCATTGGCATGACTCATAGGTATGGTGAATAAATTCTTACCTTTCTCTTTTTAAAAAGCTTTATAAGAATTTTTAAATGATTATTTCCTTCTCCAATCTTTAATTCTTTATCTTTAAATAAATCAAATTTATTCAATCTTTTCTTATGTTCTGTTGACTTCTGACCATGTAACTGCTTAAAAGTTGGACAGACAAAGGGTGCGGCACCTATTCGCTTTGCAGAAATTGTGATTAGCTTCCTAACTTTTGGTGCATTTAGTCTGCAGTGATGGATGAAATAAAAAGTCAACATGCTATTCTGAGTATGGAATATTATTAGGTAAGGAAAACATCACAGTGACTTTCGAAGTCCTGGCATTAAGAACTTACTTCTTTTGCCTATTGTGAAGGAAGAAGTTTCTCACATATATACTTGTATTGTATAACTCATCCAAGATATTGAAAGCAGGTTTCCAGCTGAGATGAAAGAGGAATTTATGAGAAGAATTTCCAGGTCTTCCAAAGCAATTCTTATGTTTCTAGGGGACCATTGGTTAGATTTTTGTTTGGAAAATAAGTCTCTGAACTTTTTACAGTTTTTCTCTTGATTCTGTTCTGGCCAGATAAACAATGGCTTGCAGGATTTATTTACTATGCCTGATTTCAAAGCTTTTCTTTTACATTTAATTCATATGTACACGTAAATACATTTGTGCAATAAATGATACATTGTTGGTTGCATATGATCTTTTGTCTTTCTAATATCTTCTGTTTAGCTTGATGGCTTTGAGGTTTATGAAATTAAGAGTTACTTCTACTTTCTCCCATAATGTGCCTTTTTTTTTAGTACACTGGTGCAAATTTACCTCTAACAGCCGTTATGATCACTAGCTGTTGGCAAATGTCCTGTGCACTCCTGCTGTACATAGCACTATTATAATGTATGATTGCATTTCAAGAAAAGTTCTAGCAGCAGACAGGGAAGATAGTCTTCTCTCAATCCTTTACCAGCAGGCATCTGGTAATACATCCCAGCTTCCATGTCCTACAGTACCTGTGCTCTTCTTTTTCTTCTTCTTGCACCAATATCATTTCATTGTTTAACATTTATTTCAAAATATGCAGATGTTTACAGATTTGGGGATAGATTCATCAGCTGTTTCCATGAAAATGGAAATGGAAAGAAAGCAACTATAAACCTACACCCAGCTCACATGGACCCATGTGTGCTCAGCAAATTATAATGCTTCTGAGACAGCCCAGTGGATCCACTCCTTTGTTTCCCAGCTGTTGTGCAATCTAGCATACTCTGTTTTTTTTTTTTTTTTCTCCCTTCTTCAACTGGGAGCAACACTTAAAATGAGTTTGGCCCATAATAAAACATTGCCATCTAGTCCAAGACATTACAGTCACTCATTTCCCTTCATTCTCTTCTCTTTCGGACACTACCTTAACAGGCAATGAGTTAATTAACCAAAGTTATCCACAAAGGTAGTAAAACATTTTTCTTTTATACTAATTTAGGGATTTTGGGGGTGGTTTTTCAGCCAAGAAACTCTCTTGCCTGAAAAACTCTCTCTCATACATCCTCTATACTCACTGTCTTGATAAGAAAGGAATTTGATTTTCTAGCCAATTATCTGAACAGACCTTTCTGAACAGTCAGACTTAGTCCCTGTGGGTCGACACATGCTGTGTGCTCATGCACATGGCTTGTAAAGTATGTCCACTTGTTTGGCAATGAGTTTATCAAAAGTCTATTCTAACAAGCTGAGAGGGTAATCTTTTCCTCTTCGTGGAGCAGATTCAGTATGCAGATGCTTACAAGAGGAATCAAGTATGTGACATCACAAAGAAATGGTTAGTTGTTACTTGACTGAGGAGGATGAAATGAATTATTTGTCTGATCTTCGTATGATTTTCCAAAAACTGTACTTTAGTAAACACTCAGCTTTTGTTTAATGTGAAAGGACTGAGGCATCAACCATACATAGATGACCTTACACTACATGTACTTAATAATAATTGCAGCATATATTTTCATAGGATAAGTCTTTCTAAAAGAAAATATCTTTTGATTTCTTTGCAAGATATTTGTGTAAAGTATATATATTTCCCATACAGGAATGGAATGAGTCTAGTCTAAAAGCCAATTTTGCAGTTAGCACAAACAACAGGTTAAATTAAACATTTAGAATGTGTTTGTAGACTGGAATAATTTCTATGTTTAGGGAACAAGCTAGTAGGACTTTTTAGCTGGAAAAAATGCAGAAGGCTAACAAAAGAGATCTAAAGAAATTTAAGCATTTTTCTATACAAATATGCCCTGTCCTTATTTTATTTCATACTTTCTTCAGGTTTATCTGCTACCATTTATGACATTACAGGCTTTTCTGCATTTTAAAATGCAAATGCAGATGAGATGCGTCATTTCATACTGGGACCAAAATTTCTATTAGAGTACACTGATAGAGTATGTCTGTTTCACCATTTCACAATTGCACGACTTCCCCAAACTAAAAAGAAAAAAAAAAAAAAAAGAAGAAAAAGCTATTCTTTATAAATCATAAAAGAAGAAGTTATAAAGGCTAATTTGTATTCTTGTGCTTCAGAAATCATCGGACCTTTTGCTTCTCTATGAGAACCAGAATATAATTTGTGGAAAGATTTAAGATAGATGTAGTATCTTCTACTATTAGACTACAACTACTTCTGCTAACATTATGAATGACTAAAGGAGAAAAAAATATGATAGCTCATCAGTTGATCTAATAAAAGAGCCTACAAATCTCAAGAAAAGTAAATTGCTTACAGTAGGTACACCAGACTAACTGCTAAAAGCTTTTTAAAATATATATTAAATCCTAAAAATAATTGCCCCTAGACGCAATAGCAAACTGCAGTGTAATCATCTCACTTTTACCATGGTTGAAGACTAAGAACTTAATGTGATGCAAATTCTGTCCTAAAGAAAATGCATTGTGACTTTTATAGAGCACAGCAATCAATTTTCAGTTAAGCATCACTGAGAACATCTTATTTGTAATCTCACTATTTAAAGCTTTCAGTTATGTTTCTCAAATTACCTCAACCTCTGGACCATAGTTAAACACAAACGCAAACTCCTAGAGGTTTACTCTTCAATCAATAGAAAAATTCATATTACCTTCATAAGTACAGAATAAGATGCTACAATAGTCAGAAACAGAAGTATGCAGAGCCAGGGTTCCTAAGGGGTGGCACTTCAAAGCAGAGTAGCAACACAAATATAATGTGACCCAAATACAAAATGTTACTAAGAGGGAAGTGATATATCTATTAGCTGAATTTTCTGAACAGCTATAAATGAGAGACCCCTATACCACATTTGCAGTAAACATCTGTGAAAACAGCAATCAGAACAAATGGAACATTGTTAAAGCTTGTTTATGTGACAGGGGAATGCAGCACTCCCGCTTTAGTCCCTCTAATGCAGCCCCTGTGGGACAGGTGTGCCTTAAATTCTGAATTTCTAAAAGGAGGAAGAGTGAGAGCTTCTCCTTGTCTGTCAGCTAATACAGGACTTTTTCTAGGCAATGCCATGAGGAAGATGCTACCTCTTGTGGCTAATGAGAAGCCTGAATTTAGGCACAGATGTAGGTCTGGTCCTCAAAACAGGAGGATATCCAATGATAGCTCTACATTTGGTGAAATAATTTGTCAATAAGTGTCTAAATTAGGACATTGAGTCAGAATTTAGCTCCCTTAATAAGTGTTAGGGATTTCTTAAAGCCCACAGTCCTGGTCTGCCTCTTGGCTATTAAAGGGAACATAAAATTGGTGTTGTTAAATACAGCAAAAAACATCTTTATATAAGCACTAGAATGATTCAAAAACCATGTTAAGAAACAAGTAATACAAATCATTCCATTTAATAAAATAAAACAAAGCTTTCAAGCACTTTTTTAGGATTAAATAGGTATGCTAAGCATTTTCATGCAGAACATAATAGAGTATACAAAAGCTTTATAATGTTTATTTATCTGAGGTCTGTTCACTACAAAATTTGAAAAAAATCATGTTTTCTTTCTGTTATACATTAAAAATCTATCGGTTAAACTATTAATTTACCTTTTGAATGAAATAAACTTTTATTATTGCCCAAAACACACTTTAGTAAAAATAAAGACAAAGATTTTCACTTTCTGTGGTATTTTTTCTCATATCAAAAGCTCACTTGACTGAAATCAATGTTTTCCTTACATGCACTTTGCTTCAGTAGCTATTTGTAGTTTTAGAAAAGAAGCTATTTTACAGAATAATGTCCTTGAACTACAATGTAATAAAATGTTAATGTCGTTAAACCAGAAACTTTTTTTTATATTATTTTATATTGCACAGAATAATTATAATTATTATTCTTGGCAATTGGAAATGATAGTTGTTTTTGTAGTCACCATAAAAATGTACATGTTATAAATTAACAGTAAATAATTCTGCAATTTTCCTGCTAGCATACTGATGAACTAGTTTCCTTATAGTTCCAGACAGCTGCAAAACCTTTAACAAGTTCAGTAATCTTTAGCAAGTTCAGTATAGACAGCATAGTGTATCTCCCAAAGGTTCAAATTAGATTATTAAAAAGACCTTTCATAATGTATCGGATTTTTTATTTTCCAAGATTGATAAGTAAGTCAGTTTTACTCCACAGTTTCACAATTTTCTATGCATAACCTGTGCAAAAACAAACAAATGAACAAAAACCTAAGTCATATTAAATTAGCTTTAACATTGTTAATTCAAGATGAATGAACAAAAACCTAAGTCATATTAAATTAGCTTTAACATTGTTAATTCAAGATGAATGCAGGAAAAGGATATATATCTATTTATAAATCTCGAGTTATGTAGTTATGTAGAGTTATGTAGATAATGGAACTTTTGTTTTGAGCTATATAAGGGATAGCTAAAGCACTAAGGCTCTGTTGTCTAACTGAAATCTGATTGGACATTTGTCTGCGAATGTTGGCTAATGTGATAAAAGTTATCCATTTATGGGAAAATATACTTCAAGACTTTTCATAATAAGATTAATACATTTGTCCATATTTATTGGTACAATACTGGCTGAAACAGAAAACTTAAATATTCTTGAAAAAAATATATACACATACACTACAGAAGATTTTGTACTTAACAGATGGCTAGCTCTGTAGGGATATTTTAACAGATGGTTGACATGAAAGTCTGGAAAAAAAAAGTTCACTGAAGTTCACTAGAGTTTGGAAGTTACAGTCTTACTGAGAAATTCTTGCTTTCCTTGAAGCTAATGTATAGCCTAGCACTGTTGCTAGCATATATCATGAGTTTTTGTCTGTTACTGTCAGCTGAAATAACTAGCACTTTCCAAAACTCTGGGCAAGAGATAAAAAAATCACAGTTTCCATACTGTTTTCCCCACCAAAGCTAGTTTATTCATGCATAAGTTTCATAACTGCTATTCTCCTTCAAACATTTAGGAATTTTCTTGTCTAGGAAGCACATTTGGTAATCAGGATACAAGTATCAGCCTCAAAGAAATAACATACTCATCTGATGTGGTTACTAGGGCGAACTCTAATGTCAAGATAGATTGAAAATAGGGAAAACAGGATAAACCTTGAGATCTATTAAGATTTCATGGCTTGTCAGTTTTCCACCCTCTTACAAACAAACAAAAATTTTGAAGTGAGCTTAGCAGTCAAAGGAGCTAAATGGTTGAACTTAATTTGATTATCAGTGTAACTAATTCTCCTTCAAATCCAAAATAAGGAAGAGAGCAGAAAAGATCTACTTAACAATGTTAAATGAGGCAAAACCTCTGTTGAAGCTTGCAATATGCTTGCAAAAATCACCAGGATATTAGCAGAGATGTGAGTTGACTTCAACTTGCTTGTGTGTAACTTCTTGCCAGGGAGAGAAATCTCTAAAGAAAATTGAATATTCTTTATCAGAAATGAAAACTGCATAGCAGGAAGAATGAGCTCTGCTCTATTAATGCCACGGGAAGCATGAAACTTACTTGTATGTTGACTTGAGATTTCTAATTTGAAGACATTAATTCCAAAAAATGCAGTTATTTTCTGGTTTTTTTTCCACTTACAAGTGGAAAGATGACTGAAAGGCTATGCTGATATAAACTGATATATTTAACACATTTATATAAATTATTGACTAAAAATGAAAAATCTATTTTATTGCTATTTATAAGATTGTTCCCTATTTGTTCTTAATACTGTATAGTCATAAATATCAACAACTCACTCGAGAAAATTCACTCGAGAAAATATTTCACGAAGGTCTAGGGGGGATATTCCCTAGTATTGTGTGTCTAAATCTGTCATGAATACAATCCTATTTTAAAACAATATTTCTGGCAGACGGGATAAACTCTTGTCTTGGATGCTGCCCAGAACTTAATATGCCTTCAGTGACTTCACCTCAGGTATGCAAGTATGGAGTAAGTAAGGAATGAAGTTTAAGATTGAGCACATAAGAAGTAAGGTAAGTGTAATGTTTCCAATATCACTTGCAAACTAGTTGATTTAGGAGCTTAAATCAAATTTTGTACCTTTGAGGAACTCAATAAGTCAACAAAATTCATGAGCATGACATTCTTCGACATTCTTATGTCCAGTTTTCCACTCATCAGTTCAAAATGAAATTTGCACATAATTATGCTTATATTTATAACTATTAGTATTTCTAGTGACTTAAGAGTTAATCTTATGCTAAAGTATTTCACACAATCACAGAATCACACAGAATGGTTGAGGTTGGAAGGGACCTCTAGAGATCATCTACTCCAACCCCACTGCACCAGCAGGGACACCCAGAGCACAGGGCACAGGGCGGCATCCAGGCTGGTTTTGAAGATCTCCGGAGAAAGAGACTCCACAGCCTCCCTAGGTAGTTCGTTCCAGGACTCTGTCACCTTCACAGTAAAGAGGTTCCTCCTCACATGCAGATGGAACTTCCTGTATTTCAGATTGGATCAGGTTAAAAGAGACTTTATTTCAATCAGAAAAGACAGAAAGGACTTTTTTAATGAAATATGTAGATATGGTTGAGATATGTATCAACAGTTTGATCTCTCTGATGAACACTTTTATACACTGAGTGAAGAGAATTTCACTCATCTTTTAACTCATATTCTCTGTCAGTGTATGACTCTAGGTAATCTATAATCTATGGGAATGGTAATGTCCATTAATTATAAAACAACTTTTTATTGAGGTACTGAACATCCCAAATAATTACAAAAATTTGTTACAATATAACAACAGCAAAATAAAAGTCCAATGTACTGGTACTTCATTTAACTGAAAACTATGTAGTAGTAGACCATATTATATTATTTATGATCAACAAAAAACATTAATACTTTTCAAACACTTTTCCAATTAAATTGTCAAAGTGCAAAAGTTTTACAGTATGTTCCAAAGATGTGTTAGGTTTTTTAAACCTATCTGATTCTTTAAACAAAGAATTAGTTTTTTTGCTCTTTTCTGTCAGGTCAAGGACTTGATTCTGGGTTTATTCTTTCCTGGTTTGTCTGCCATTGCAAACAAATGCACTGACACTGAGCAAAGTACTGGCCCACTTTTTCTCCTATTTATTTCACCTGCCAGATATGAGGGAGAGATTCTGCCTAATGAGCACTAAGTACTATACGTCACTTGCAGTTCCCTAGAGAAATACAAAATACACCTCAGACTTCTGCTTCATAGTTTTTGTGTTTTTTTTTTTTTTTTAAGGGAGGGGCTATGACAGATTGTAATATTGATTAGGCTATAGAAGACCTTTATAGCAGAACCATTCAAACATATGCATCTTTAGGAAAAATTTATCTTTTTTTTTCCTACCTGAATTGTAAATTTAATGAGAAATAATTCAATATGGATACCTTCTTTCAGAATTTCAAAGTCCAGGAGTTTATTTTCCTTTCACCATCACATCTTTGATCTACTTTTCATGTTGTTCATTAAGTTCTCTGCTAGTGGAAGTGTTGCAGAAGTCTATCTCTGCATCCCAGAAAATACATTCTAAGCTGCAACATCTAAACGATTCATAGCAGGTTTCACTTATTGTGTTTTCTTATTGGAAATGTTCACTTTCAAACTATTTTCCCCCCAAGGTAGAGAGAAATATTTCTTAAGAAAGTCTATGGATTTTGCAGTTTTCATGGAGATTGCCCATTTATAATATTTATATCAAAAATAATTTTCAGTTGAAAAAATATCTTGATATAAAAGATCTGCTCAAAATTTTACAAAGTATATCTGGTTCTTTACCTGCAGGCCTACATGTAAATAACTGAGTAGATATTGTACAGAGGAGATTGTACAGAAATTAGTGTCACATGCATTTTGGTTCTGGGAGAACCAATTACTCTTCTGCTTGGATACTTAAAATAGTTTACCTGGGTGCTGTTTTGTTTTAAGCACTTCATAGCTCAACGACTTGAGTTTCAGTGTCACTGGAAATGCACAATTTGAAAATGGATGGAAAAAAAGGATCACTCCAAATGAGTTTATTCCTCTCTGAGGACAAAATGGAATTAAGAAAAGTAATTTATCTGCTTCATAGCAATATTGCTATTACTTTATTCTGCTGATGCTAAAACAATGCTTGTGTAACATTGTAGAAAATATATTTTTAAGATTTTGAAGTACCACTCATCTAAGGAATTTCAGTTGCTCTATAAATGTCTGTTACAAGAAGGTTGTCAGTGTAAAAATCTCATAAATGTTAAGGTTGTGATTAGTGCCATAGATCATAAGTGAATCAGAAAGAACCAGCATCCTGCAAGGTAAATTTTTCATTTGAGAGGTAAATGATGGATTGCTCAAAATAGTATTTGACAACCAACTTTCCTCATGCCTTTTCCTAGGTACTGCAACTGTTATGATTTGGAAGCTGAAAAAATTTGAACAAAGCAAAATAATAAAATATACATGTTTTCGAAACATAAAAGGCATGTTTTATTAAAAGGTGAAACTGTGGGATTCATGATGCTCAGAGAAGTCACAAATACACTGTTAATACACTGTTAAAGTTTGGCCATTCTCCCCTCAGTGAAAACAAGGAGTTGTGACCACTGGCAGCATGTCGGTGGCCAGCAGTTTAGTCTCACATCACACTCCTTCATCACCCACAAATCCATGGGCCCTGATGGGATGCACCCCAGAGCGTTGCGGGAACTGGCAGATGTCCTAGCCAAGCCGCTCGCCATCATCTTTGGAAGGTCCTGGAGAACGGGGGAGGTGCCGGAGGACTGGAAGAAAGCCAACATCACTCCAGTCTTCAAAAAAGGCAAGAAGGAGGACCCGAGTAACTACAGGCCGGTGAGCCTCACCTCCATCCCCGGGAAAGTGATGGAGCAGCTCATCCTGGCTGTTCTCTCCAGACACATGGAGGAGAAGAAGGTGCTCAGGAGTAGCCAGCATGGATTCACCAAGGGCAAATCCTGCTTGACTAACCTGATCACCTTCTATGAAGGAATATCTAGCTGGATAGATGAGGGCAGAGTGGTAGATGTGGTCTATCTGGACTTGAGCAAGGCTTTTGACACTGTCCCTCACAGCATCCTCCTGGGCAAGCTCTGAAGGTGTGGGATAGATGAGTGGACGGGGAGGTGGATTGCTCGATGGCAGGGTGCGGAGAGTGGTTGTCAATGGTGCGGAGTCCAGCTGGAGGCCTGTACTTAGTGGTGTGCCCAGGGGTCAGTTCTCGGCCCTGTTCTGTTCAACTTATTCATTAACGACCTGGATGAAGGGCTGGAGTGCTCCCTCAGCAAGTTTGCTGATGATACCAGACTGGATGGAGTAGATGATAGCCCTGAGGGCTGTGCTGCCATCCAGAGGGACCTGGAAAGGCTGGAGGACTGGGCGGTGAGAAACCTTATGAGGTTCAACAGGGGCAAGTGCAGGGTCCTGCACTTGGGGAGGAATAATCCTGGACACCAGTACAGATTAGGGGTGGACCTACTGGAGAGCAGCCCCGCAGAGAGGGACCTGGGTGTCATGGTGGACGACAAGTTGACCATGAGGCAGCAGTGTGCCCTGGTGGCCAAGAAGACCAACGGGATCCTGGGGTGCATTAAGAAGAGCGTCTCCAGCAGGTCGAGGGAGGTGATCACCCCCCTGTACACAGCCCTGGTGAGGCCACATCTGGAGTACTGTGTCCAGTTCTGGGCTCCCCAGTACAAGAGGGATGTGGAGCTGCTGGAGAGAGTCCAACGCAGGGCTACCAGATGATCAGGGACCTGGAACATCTGCCCTATGAGCAAAGGCTGAGGGAGCTGGGCCTGTTCAGCCTGGAGAAGAGAAGGCTGAGGGGGGACCTGATCAGCGTGTATAAATACCTCAAGGGAGGCAGTGAGGAGGATGGGGCCAGCCTCTTTTCAGTGGTGGCCAGTGATAGGACTAGAGGAAATGGCCACAAGCTGAGGCACCAAAAGTTCCACAGGAACTTGAGAAAACACTTTTTGACAGTGAGGGTGACAAAGCACTGGAACACGCTGCCCAGAGAGGTTGTGGAGTCTCCTTCTTTGGAGATCTTTAAAACCCACTTGGATGCAGCCCTGTGCCACGTGCTCTAGGTGACCCTGTGTGTGCAGGGGGGTTGGACTTGATGACCTCTGAGGTCCCTTCCAACCTTGGGCATTCTATGATTCTATGATTCTATGTATCTTTTCTTTCCCTGAGGGAGAGGGAATTTTTCACTCTCACCTCCCTATTACTCATAGTCTCAGTGTAAAATGCCAGTCCTTGCCCCTCACTGAGATTAGTAACTCCCTGTGTGAAGAACCTCACCCTGCATTTTGGAAAAGCCTGGTAGTTCTTGTAACACTAGTTCACACAATAAAAGGTATGCACATTTTGGTAATTTCCTTCCTAATACAAGTTTCTTGTAAGAAATATTTCCACCTGTTCTTGACAGGAACCACTCTTAATTAAATCTTAGCAGGGAAAGATACTAATGGCTTCAAATGTTTTATAGCCCAACGGTGAAGCTAGCTAGATGGGAAAACGGATACAATTGGTGCCATGTTGTAAACATAATATTCATCTTTTCCTTGCTCACAGCTTTGTTTTCCACCTTACTGAAAAAAACGTGAATTATGAGACATTTTCAGGAAGTGTCTCTCTTCCTTCACAAAAAAAGATGTTCAAGAATCTGAAAATGGCATAAATCAGGTAAAGACAAAAGGTTACCTTATACATTCTGCTTGAACTGCGGTATTGGCAGAAATGTATTAATTTATTTAATTAATCCTAAATTTTTAAAATATGATGTTTTTCAGTGGAAATGCACAACTCATATTCCAATCTCTGCATGTTGAGTTTGAAAAAAATATCATGATATGCTCAAAGAAAATGCAAGGAGGCAAATCTGTATTGCATCTCTGTCAACTTGTCCTCACAACCTCAAGTTTAAGTTTAAATTTAATGTCTATAAGTACATTTACTCCAAAGTTTGCTTTGTTCATTTTTTTTTCACTCAACTCTTAACTGAAGACTATAAACTATAGTTAGTAAACTACCTATCTCCCAAATTGCAAAAAACTAAATTGAATTTATCTTCAGCTTCAAGTCTGCCACCCATGCACTCTCTGGCTATGGTACACTTCCATGCAAAGCTTTGCATTATTATTTCCATTAACAATATCTGGCAAAGCAAGAGCACCTCTTGACAAGGAGACAGAAGCTGAATAGTTCAGAAGCTATCAGATAGATAGATAGATAGATGTATTTATCTATATAATATATATATTGTATATATAGTCAACAAGGAGGGCAAGTGAGCACAAACTACAAGACAGAGATTAGGGAACTGAGAGACAATATTACAGTACTCTAGTCTTAAACAAACAAACAAAAAGATGATGGGGAGGCCCTCTGTCCCTCCCCAGAAGTGCCCTGAATCTCTCTTTGGAGCCACCATGCCTGGAAATCCTGTCTTTTGACTCCTCACATTGAGCTCCAGTAATGACTGAGAAAACCCAGCCTCATCACAACTCCCATCAAGGAGGTCTAGTTTCCAAAATCTGCCCTAGCTATTAGAAAGCACTACCTCCTTTTATGCCATGTGACATACAAATGATTCTCCAAGGCATTTTTTTTCTGTCTGAATATGTACAACTAATATTCAACCCAATCTGTTTTACAATATGCAGTATATGTATAGAGCACCAACTCTTATGACTTTACTTGCAGGTTCACTGTAACTTTAATCATGATTCTGCTAGGACACATCTTACTTTCTGTGTTAAAATCATACCTAATAAGCAGAAATTTGACTCAGACAATTAAGGACACATTTTCAAAGGATTGCTCATTAATAGCAATATAGGAAAATTTTTAACTCAAATATAAATTCTACTTCCTAAATATTATAAAGATATATTCATAGCTGTACATGAAATAGGATATAACTCTTTGCAACTGGTATAAGAATAAAAATATAGAAGTGAGTTGAGAATTTAACTACAGAGCAATAATTCTTATAGAGTATGATAGCTATACTCAGAGAGATTTTCATCTAGCATTTCACATAATTTATTTTTGTTTTTTTAGGACAGGTTATAAAATTGAATGTTTCAAATTTTAAACTTAAATATCATGTTCCTACAATGACAGAGAACATATTGATCTTCATTTTGGTCTATTTTGCTATCATGGTACGTAAATATTAGCAAAATAAAAAAATCAAATTAATAATTTCAATTCACTGTTCCTTTGTCCCTGCACATTGCCAGTGCTAATCATATCAACACATATTCTAGCAACAGGTTATGTCTTAAAAGCAAATTTTGTCCTTATACACTCTTTCTGTTCATACTCTCACTCCATATAGCTTTTGCTACAGTTTTATCACTAAAACTTGTAATAGTTTTGAATGGAAAGCATCTTCAGTTCTACATTGATTAGAGATCTATAAATTTCTCTATTATTACATATACTAGCTTACTCACAGAGTCCTGCAGGGCATTATGTTTAAAAAAATATATACAAAATGAAAGGTGATGATCAGTTTAAAAGGTTAAAAAATACAATACAGAAGAGACTCTAATGAAATAAAAATGTCAAGCGATTTTCTAAAAATATGAATAAAAGTAGACATAATTGAAAGTATTGTTAGAATGTGACTAATGAGATCCTGATGAATTAAAAGTGCCAAAATAAAATTCATTTCACTTTTCACATGAAACTTTGAACTCAGCAAAACGCTTTAATTCTCTAAAAGATTTACAGCTGAATTTTAAGGTTATGAGTTTTCTTTGTAGCTTCCTAGTTCTTTCTAAATGGCTTAATAAATAAATATACTCATACCTATTTTCAATTAATTCGGTTCTAATATCACTGAAATCTAAAAATTTCCCAGAGTAACATCTATAGAGAAATTTTTTAAATTACATATTACTAATTACTAATTACTATTTCTCACACTGAAAACAGTACACAAATTTCAGCAAAAAAAGGTAAGCTCTTTACAACTTCAAATACATATCCAAACTATTCTTCTAATTATATTTTCTGCTCTCTGTAAAAATTTGGAAGGTGAATAAAAACTCTGCAACTTTACCCTAAATTTGATGTGGAATTTGGCAATGATTCCTGGAGATCTTACTCAAGGGCTGCAGCAATCGTAGCAAATTATCCAGGCAGTGCACTAATCTGCAGTATGTACCGCTATAAGATCTTGAGCAAACCTAAAAACAGTCTGCACTCTAAAAGCATTCTATTTTATTCCACTCTTTTTACTTCTATTTATTTTCATGTCACTATATTTTTCAGATATCTTACCAAACAAATCCATATTTTATACATTCATGCATTTCCCTTAAAGAAAGTTCCATCTATTCAGTCTTATGAGAAAATTTCATCTCAAGAGGTTTCAAGGCCAAATTCCTTATCGGACAGATTGGAGTGCTACCCATTCAAAAAACACTTCCCTTCACCCCAAATTTTTATTTTTAAGAAAATGGTTATATTGTATATATATATATATATGGATATGTATATTTATATATACATATATAGGTATGTATATACATAATTGTTATTTTTTCACTAGAGTAGTAGTATTATTGGAGAGACCTATCATAAGCATTCTTTAACCAGTGTCAGTAGTCCATAGTGGCTTTACATAATACTGACACCCGTTCAGTGATCTTCTCACCCATCCACTCAGAAAAGTGCTATAACAACAGGGGTAACAATTTCCCAAAGAAGCTGGACAAGCTAAGCCAACAATATGTGATCCGGACAGATACATTTTCCATCAATCAAATCAATAAAATAGCCAGTGGTAGAATCCTTAGTCTAAAGATAAAGTCTAAAATTAAAACAAAAAGAGTGATTAAAACATGTCTATTATAATCACCAGCATGAAGTAACGGCAAAGACAGATCAACACAGGAGAAAAAAAGAATTTTTTTTTTTTTTTTTAGAAGATAGCTTACTTGGCAGTCACTAATTTTTTAATAAATTTGTCGAACATGCATGCAGATGCCATGTACATAGCTATGTTTTTAATATCACTAGCAATTTACTGTGCTTATATTTTCTAACTTCTGTATTGATAACACACATGAGGCAGCCTGTTCTGAACAACATACAATAGTAGTCTCTGTCTTTCTGGATGCTGCTTGTTTTTAGATTCATTCTTGAACTGTTTCAATGACAGCATATCCCAATGGTAAGGGTGAAAGCAATTCTGGATGAGAAAGAACGCAGTAAAAATACTAAAAACATTAAAAATACTATAAATGACATTTTCAAGAAAATTCCCAATTTGGGGAAAAAAATAAAATAAAAGGAGTCACTATTCCCTAGGGGCTTTCTTGTTTCAGTTAGTATTTTCCAGCAGAAGAAATGGAACAAAGAGGTAATAGAAGCATTGTGTAGGCACACTGTTCTGTCTTAAGGAGAAAGGAGAGTTGTATATTCTTTCCTTTTTCAGCTCATAGAATAACAATCTCCTTAGGTGTTGGAGCCTGTCCTGGATATAGTGAAGAAAACAGGATTCTACAAATGTAAACTGCACAGTAAATGGGCAATTTCACTATATTTTTTTATCAGAATACAATTATACTCTTTTATTTATCTTACCTATATATTTGTTCATTTACAACTGATATTTTCTGACTCTCCTTCCCCTCACACAATTTAACTTCAGTTTTCACGTAATTTAAGAGATAAACTGAAGGACTGATTTCTTAATTAGCTTATGCAAAACTTGTATTCATCTTTCTGCATTCCTCATCTCCAGTTAAGAAAGAGAACAAAATCAAATAAACCAGTATTGCTCACAAAGCCTGAAAACAAGTTTTCTCTATTTGCAGCTGAATTGGTATATTTCATTTAACAATGTTATTGGAGTTTTCTTCCTCCGCCAACACTCCTTTCCTGTTTTTGCTCTTATTGCTGCCATTCCTGCATATTGAAATGGCCAAGCCTCTGAGCCAATTTTATTCCACCTCATCAAACAACTTAGGTTAAAAAGTACCTACACAGCCTATATTTCTATGATACCTTCACAGTAGGTAATAAGGATCTTGTGCGATCCTAAAATCCCTTGTGAAGAACCACTTGTTCCTCCATGACCTATCAAGAGTCTTAGTTTCATTCCTAACTTGGACATTTCCATAGGTCCTTGAAGGCACAGTACAGTTTTGTCATTATATCAAGACATAAAGACTACCACCAGTATCAACTAAATAAACTAGATTACTAAAAATATAGAAAACAAGTTTGTGGGTTTTTTTATAAAAATAAATACTGGTTTACTCAAGCTCTTCTATTTAATGTACCTTCTTCACATCACAGCTAAGCCGGCAGGCAATAAACCTGGCCTGACTGGTGAAGTACAAATATTTCTCTATCCAGCAGCAGTCCTCTGCAATAAGAAATGATGAAAATTTGCATCAGATTTCTAAATCAGCTTTTCCAAAACTATCTGTAATTTTTAATATGAAGCCTTTCCTCATTATTTAAGGAAATGAGATAGAAATTGCTGCCCATCAGACCTTACTGTCTTTTGCACTTCTAATGCAGGCTTAAGAGAAAATATAGATCTATTACCTGAAGTAATCACTTTGAAACACATGTACTCATAAATCATTCTAAGGATGATATTACTTTCACTGAGGGAGCACACAAATAACAACCTTTACTTTTGTGACAGCAGTTTCTGAAAAATACTAACTTATGTCAAGCAAATACAGTCTAAAATGTACATCACACATTATCCTTTTATTTTAAATATGCTATGACTACACAAATGGACATTAATTTATGTTATTTTAAAATAGAGTCATTTGAAAATACACAGAACAGCCACACTAGAATTACATTCATTTTACCAACAGAATAAGAAAACACTCTAAGTAGTTTTATGAACTTCCCTTGAAAACTTCCCATAGGGATTTATAATATGGCCGTCTGAACAACCATGACTTACAGATGTATGAATAGATCTTCATGCCTATCGATTGTTCACGTTAATGATGACAGCAAAACTAAAATGATTAGGAAAGAGAGAGAATCCAAAAGACTTTCATAGTGATAGCTTTGAAGGGAAGAGCAAGGCTCTTTTTATTATATTAATATTATAACAAATTCTCTGTCAAGATATTAAAAAAAATCTGACAACTTAGAGGTGCTTGGGTTGGAAAGAAAGAATGCTCTAGGGCAAGCTTTCCTTCTACCCTGTGCCTCTTCTCTTTTCTTCTCACCAAACTGCTCCATTCCCACCAATTTTAACCTCAATTAACTTTTACTTAACACTACTCCAAGACCCCCATTACTAAACTGTAGTTCTGAGCTGTAGTACTGAGCTGTGTACTTTTACCACAATAGGAGCTGTCAAATAGTACAGAAAGCCCCACACTGCCGCATGATTCTCCAGCTCTGTGAAAATGTTCCTTTAGAAGACCCAGTTTCTGCAACAAGTACTACAATTTCAGAGACACATCCTCACTTCCCAGAGAGCAAAAAAGGACTATATCTGCAGTGTCTGCTTATACATCTCAGTCCTGTTATATACATATACACATAAATAAAAGAGAACACATGGATCTTTTCTATCACTGCCAGAGTTTTAATCCACATCAATGAAATACTATGGTATATCAGTGTTACAAGCATTTAGCAGACCTTAGAAATGGCACTATGGAGAACTTAATGTCAAACTCATTCTTTATCTAATTCCTTTGACAGAACTGGGTTTATGCATCAGAAATGGAACAGTCTTGAGCTTTCTATTACTTATAGAAAAGAAATCAATTCAGTTAGATCGGTCTAGTCTTCTGTTCTATTTTTTTCCTAATGATTGCAGCCTACATCTAGATTTTATGCAAGAGTTGGATTTTAGCTTAGCTGAATGCAATGTTCAATAGGACAACAGTAAGGTCAACAGCAAAACACAGGAATTGAGGGGAAGAAAAATGGTGCTATCAGACTGGTGAGAGTTTTTTGGGCTCTCAGCTGAATCACCTGCAGATAGAAGACATATGTAAAGAAGAGAGGCTTGGCGGTTAGGGATATGAGTCATGAGAAATTAGAGGAACTGGGTTTTTAGAGTAAGTTATTGAGAAAGTGGGTGCATTGAGACCTGTAGTTAGCAGTGTCCCCCAGGGCTCGGTCTTTGGTCCAGTCCTGTTCAACTTATTCATTAACAACCTGGATGAAGGGAGGAAGGGATCAGCAAGTTTGCAGCTACCAAACTGGGTAGCTGATAGCCCTGAGGGCTGTGCTGCCATTCAGAGGGACCTGGACAGACTGGACGACAGGGCGGTTAGAAATCTCATGAAGTTCAACAAGGGCAAGTGCAGGGTCCTGCACTTGGGGAGGAATAACCCCGGACACCAGTACAGATTAGGGGTGGACCTGCTGGAGAGCAGCCCTGCAGAGAGGGACCT
>VZSG01000851.1:266296-294736 GCA_013398315.1 Nothoprocta pentlandii
GTGGAGTTTTGCCAGGAGCTCTCTGCTCATCCACGCAGGTCTCCTTCCCCCTCTGCCTGACTTCTTATGCACAGGGATGCACTGTTGCTGGGCATGGAGGAAATGCCGCTTGAAAACTAACCAGCTCTCCTGGGCCCCTCTTCCTTCTAGAGCCCTAGCCCACGGGATCTTTCCCAGCAGGTCTCTGAAGAGGCTAAAGTTGGCCCTCCTGAAGTCCAGCGTGGCAAGGCTACTTACAGCCCTGCCTCCTCCTCGCTGGATAAAGCATCAGCCTCACAGATAATTTCTGTACAGGATCCTGTATGTAGCAAAGGGCAAGCAGTTACTGATGGGCTGTTTGGACATAACAGGGTGGTATGTTGAATAAGCGAATGTAATACTGTGAATGTAGATTGTCCTATGCTAGTTAGGCTCAATGCAGCCAATGAATAATCCTGTGTATTTGACACTACACCTTTTCAGTATAAACATAACCAGGGTGGAACAGAGTTTTAAATTATGTAGATGAGAGTAATCATTAATTTCAACAATATTTAGGTGTCTGAGCAATTTTCTGAAAGTCCAACTTCAGAGGCATTTTTAAAATTGGCACACTTTCCCTTGGAATATTTTGTTCAATTACAGCCACATCATGTTGCTTTGTGAAGAGCTATTCAATATGTGTCCACTGAAAGCTTTCTTACACATGTCTCTGCAGCATCTGGACATTCAGAGGACAGAATGCTGGAAAATGTAGATTACCATTTTGATCCCAAATCATTATTTATTTTTTTTCTGGATCATACATTTAGCATAATATTCATATCTCCAAACTGAGAACCCAGGTATTCCTTTTTATATTTAGTTTTATATTAATTCCTTTTAATATTTAGTTTGTCTGGATTAAAGCTTTTTTTTTCAAACTAGAAAAATATTTAAAGCAAGAGCAATTAGAAATCAAGTCTATTCTATTTCTTAGAGATATATACTAACAACTCCGGAAAAGCCAATGCTGATCATTAAGGAAGTGCATGAACCAAAGTTTTCTAAAAGCTACAAAGCAGATTGTTACACAAGAGACCATATAGACAGATTAAAACCAACAACTGTGATATGTCAGGTCCTGATTCTTTTAGAGTTGTTAGAATTTGAAACAGAAAAGAGAGCTTGTTTGTAAAATCTCCCCATATATATTTCTCTGGCAAACATAGCAAAATCTTTATTATTTCATCAGTAATGCATGAAAACAACAGTGTAGTTATTTGATAATTTGGAGCATAAGTCTGCAAATTGCACATACTAATGGAGAGCCTTCTAATGAAAAGGATTATATATATTTTGAATGTTTATTTGACAAAGAAATGCTCATATTTGTCTGTAATGCAAACTGATAGAGAATAAGCAATTTAGAATTGTGGCAGAATGTCAAGAATGACACTCTCCTTAATGCATCTCATTATCTCCAGACGCCAAAGAACACAATGCTTAATATCATGCACTCATCTCAGGCAATGAAGATTGAAAGCCTGAGCCTGCAATTCTTGAGGCAGAACTTTAATTCTCTGGAAGGCTAGACAGTCAAACCATATGTTTTGCTGACATTTTCTTCCCTCATTCCATTGTATTTTGTTTTGTATACTATGTTAAATCCAATTCTTATTTGCTGAATGTAGTCTTCCTGACTGCTCTCCAGATATAGTTGTTTTCTATGCCTCAAAGGTACTGTACACAGCTGGGCTGAGAGAAGGGCATTCTTTAAAAGAAAAACTTTTAATTGTACTTTTCTTCCTTGAAGTGTTGGAAGAAAAAAAATCCAACAAGCAAATCTGTATGATGGACTGTATGACAGGCACAGATAAAGCAAAGCTTCTAGTTATCAAAAAGTAAAGTATGAAGCCCTGATGTTTAAAAGAACTGAGCTGAAATTTGCTGCCTGTAGGCTGTAACACAAATACCATGGTGTAAATGACAGCTCCGTTTGCACTTTCTGCTTGCAAAAGATTGATGACAAGTGCTTTGTGGAAGAAAGAAAAATTGCACTGATCTTAGATATGTGCACAGCATATCCACACATCCCCTCATAAATGTTTAACTGATGCTGCATGTCCACAGATATTTCTCTCAGACGTAACATAAATTTTAGCAATTCCTGTGCACTCTGGTCCTCTCTCTGCCTTGTGTTTTTTTCCACTTCTGTGCTTCTCCCTTGGTCTTTCTAATGCAACTATCTATAGGGCAACAAAATCAATTGGAATGGTAAATTGTCCCAAGTTAAAATAACTGTACTGAAAATAAAATTCAGATGAGATTTAGAAGAGGAATTTTCATCCCTGAGCACGTTCAAAGACAGCAAGGATGCAAAATTAGTGAGAGAGGCAGAAGGACAATAATGTAAGGAATATTACTCTAAAGTGTATATGCCTTGTGAAAAGAAAGTAATGTCATTTTGTTCTGCAGTATTGGTCAAATTAGAATCTTAATGCTTTAAGACATTATTTTAAAGGCAATTCTTTTTTAAGTCATGTGTTTACTTACTGTTTTAAGAATTTCATAGAAAAAGAATTCATCATGATACAGACATTTAAGTTCCTCTATCTACCTGCATTAGGAAAGCAAGATAATTTATTTTATGAAAGTGAATATGCCAAAGAATCCTTCTCTTTGGAGGTCATATTGTTCTCATCCTTTCTCTCAAAGAAAATTCTTTCAAAATTATGAGTGAGAAGTTTGGTAGCTTGGGGCTCTGTAATGAGGAAAAGGAGTCTAATTGCGTGATCATCAGCCATGAGGATAGGGAAGGCATGCCTTTGGTCAGACATATCTTTCTGCCATGGACTCCTGCTCTGGACAGTCTAGTTAATGTCAACCTAGTCTAGTTAGCGTCAGTCTAGTTTGTGACAGAGAATTTCTACAGAATTCTAGGAAGAATTCCCTTCTTGCAGAGAATAATAATATTCTCTCTCAAGTAAAAAAAATAACTCTTGACCATTGTAATATAATGCTCCTATATCTATAATCTTAGGTATAAATAAAGAGCAATATTTTTATTTTCATAAAAGGTCCTGAATTTTTGATGTTTGTCACTTTACAATGACCTAATTTTCAATTTCCAAGAGAATCTATGACTGCATAATTAATGTTAAAGAATGCTCTGTAGAAAATCTGGACAGATTTGGGATCCAAGTACTTAATAACAGAAGGTGTTTGCCTCTGAAGTCTGCTTCCAGAACTAAATGCAATTTCAACATTCAATTGCCCAGATAGACATCAGTCTCTAAAGCTTCATTGCTGCATTTTTATTGTAGCCACCAAAGACAGTGATAGAGAATATAAGAAACACAAACATAACAAGTATACTTCTCCATCATCTAAATATATCATTTCTATATATTTCTATATATTTTCATATGAACTCCTCTTGCTTACATATTGAGAAATCTTTCAGGTATACAAATCTACCCAAATTTGTTGGATTCTGCCTAAGCTTGAAGTGGACAAGAAGCTCACATATCCCAAGCTAAGGCACATGTTGACAGTCTGATGTATCTGGCTTGAGGCAAGAGAAATGCAAACCAATATCATGTCCAAGAGGGCCAAATCTCTACCTAAAAAACTGATGTTTTCCTCACATTAAACTTACAGACATAAACAGAAATTACAGAGAAAATGACAAGAAAATCAAATAGATAATTTTATATCCATATAAACCATCGATAATCTTTGTTTTTCTGAAAAATCTTGTTATTGAATTTAAATGAATGATAGCTACATCTCTATAGCTCCATCAAAATACGTGTTGAATTTTTTTTTAAAAGAAAGATTATCCACTGTAAATTTGTCCTAGATGAAGGCCTGTATTGTCAGGGCAATTTTTTGCTAAATCATTTCTTATAGGTCTATCAAAGTGTTGCAAATACCAATCATTCCTTATAGACAGTTTTCAGAGCCAAAGCAATTATTATATGTCTGTAGATTTTTGTACTGTAAGTGGTAGAGAATCATAAAAATACATAAGAATACAAAATTCCTACAATCAAATCATCGGCTAAGCAGTGCTGAAAGCAAATAGCAATTTAGGCATCACTGTTAAGCAAGAGAAATTGCACATCACTTGATTTCCAGGTTTCTCCTGGTAGCAGAAGCACTTAGCGCTATCTCAATCAAGAGAGGTAATAAAGCCTGTCAGATGCAGAAAGAACCACTGGACAGCTGTAACCAGGTTCAGCCTACCATTGCTGCAGCTCTGAACATGGAGAAAGGGAAGGACAAGGATATTTTCCATTCCTAGCAGATAGCTGATATGGCTATTTTATGTACAGGGGACTCAGTCCCTGTGGAGTGACTGAAAAGTTATTTTTTTCTGAGCTATAAGCTTGATAAAACAAGAAAAGTTATATTGGATACTTGAAAAACAAACCTATTAATATACTTTCTTCAGTTGTACTGCTTAAAACGATTAGTTCACTGAAATCTCTGTAACTACCTACACAGAAAACATTTGGAGAAATAATGCAGAAGGAAGGAAGGAAGGATGGACAAAAGGAAGCACAGATGGACCATAAGAAGGAAGGAAGGAAGGAAGGAAGGAAGGAAGGAAGGAAGGAAGGAAGGAAGGAAGGAAGGAAGGAAGGAAGGAAGGAAGGAAGGAAGGAAGGAAGGAAGGAAGGAAGGAAGAAAAAGAAGTACTCACCCCTTCCATTGGCACAGAGTTGTTTAACATTGGCCTATTCCGGAACCAACTGTGACTAACAAGCTTGTAGAAAGGCAAGTCGGTTACAAAGAGGACCAATCTGACATGGTCCTGTGAAAAAATAAAGCCCTTCTCAGTACACTCAGATTATACTGACAACGTCACCTCCATGCACTTGACACAGGAGCATCACAGTATTCTCTTGTGCCCCAGGCTACTCTGGGGAAGGAATGATTCTCCTAAGATGCTCACTTCTGATATCTTGACAGGTACTGCCTAAGAAGAGCCTGTAAGGTATATCTGATTTGTTGTATAGAGGTACAGCTTTGATATGTGCTTTATTGACTTCTCAAGAAGGTAAGGAATTAAATTGTCAGGCAAAAATGATGAAAGTAATCAGAGCCAAAAGACACTTTACAGACTGATCCTTTGAGAAGACTCAGGAGAATTTAAATTTGACAGTACCGTAATTTCTCAAAGTTTGATTAAAGTATTTGATTGGTTGCTTTTTTTTTAATACTGTCACATTTATTATCAC
The DNA here is from genome assembly GCA_013398315.1 of Nothoprocta pentlandii. NCBI lineage: Eukaryota > Metazoa > Chordata > Aves > Tinamiformes > Tinamidae > Nothoprocta > Nothoprocta pentlandii. The sequence goes on from VZSG01000851.1 coordinate 271,504, forward strand.
CTTCCAGTGGAATCATAAGCATGTGCATAACAGTCCACGGAATAGTTATTTGAAATTAATGGAAGATATGGACAATTTTTGCACTTGGTTAGCTGCATTCTTAGAACAGCACTTTTGCATAAGAGAACATCACTTTTGCATAAGGGAACTGGAGGAAGAAGAGTTATTTCTAATTTAAATTATAAATTTTTTTTGTAAGACAGCATTCTGACATCACTAAAAGTAGTACAAAAATGAGTAAAAATACTATAAATTTTGACCAAATTTGTGCGTAAATACCATACTATTTACAATTTGCTAAAGCGTACTTAGCAAACAGCAGAATTACTTCTTTTAAGTTTGCATTTAAAAAACTGCAACTGACAGTAGTAAAACTGTTTGGACTACATACACATCAGACTAGTAATTTATTAATAAATATATTTAAAATATGAGCAAATAAATACTGGCATAGCATACAAGCAATTAAAAAGGAAAACTAGAGTACTTATAGTCAAGGAAACATTCCCAAACTGTAGATTTGAATTTGAAGTAATCAGAAATGGCTTAACAGCAAACTGTAAATTGTAGTTCATGAGGAAAATCATTTAAACTATTTCACACAGGCCTTTACAGTAAGGACAACACCTAGAGAAGCCTGGTCTGATTAAGGATAACTAGCAAGGATTCTGACAGGGAACTGCCATGCTTATCTAGGCTGTTGGAGTTCTTTGAAGATATTGCTGCTGTAAGAGATAAGGAAAATTCAGTGGATGTAATATATTCGGATTTTCAAAAGTATTTGACAAGGTTCCAAACTAGAGATTAGTGGCTGAGGTAAAGAATAAGGGTTAAACTGGGCTACAGGATAAAAAATACTGGATCAGGAGCAAAGTGTAAAGCATTGCTATAGAAGGAAACTTTTTACCAATTGGAAGGGGGTTGAGGTCAGTCAGGTTAATAGGCATGTGAAGAAGTCCAGAAAAACATTATTCATGTGACATTGCCTTGTGAACTGAATTGTCAAATATTCATATCATGTATGACTGCATGCAAAGTGAATAATGAAAAGATGGTATGTAAAAAGCATGACAAAAACTGAGTCAAACAGCATACATACAAGTGAAAATAAAAAGTAAAATAATTTAAAATGCAAGTGTTAAAAACTTGGGAGATTGCTAACTGGAAAAAGTATGAAAAGGGAAAAATAATTATCAAGTCAAAATGAAGCATGAATAGTTACAAAGTTACTATTACAACAAATTTTCTTGCAAATGGAACCACATACAACTCCCTAGGGATTATGCTATTGCTATACACGATGCTTTTTACAGATCTCCCAGTTGTTATGTATAATGCTATGCATTATGCAGTTACTATGTACAATGTTAAAAAAAAAAAAAAAAAAAGAAAAGAAAAAGAAAGAATATAAACACCATGGTAGTATAAAAAAATAAATTTAAACCAGTCAAGAAAACTAGAGGACCTGCTTTTCTTACTGCTGAAGACACGCATCAAGGCAGGATTCATTGTTTTGTGGAGGATGTCTTTATATAATAAAGAAATTAAAAAGCAAAAAAAAATCTATAGAATTAGGGTTTTGGAAAACAATAGTGTCTGATGGATTAAGTGTCTATAAAGCATATAATAGCCATACAAATCTACTAAAAAACCATTTGGAAAAATTTCTGAAACAGAAAGATTGCAAGTTTAAGGAATATCCAGTATTTAGGTTTGTTTTAACAGGAAAAGAGAGAGAAATCATACTGCAAAAATCTGTGTAAATGAGGTTATGAATAGCTATCACAACTATATTAATGGAAATTTACAGTCAAAAGACTTTATGTCAATAAAAATTATCAACCAGGTTCAACTGGCTTTGGATGACTGAAGAAGAAACAGTAGTTTATTCATAGCAGAGATGTTAGATGGCTAACAAACCTTATCTCTTCCACATCTGTCCAAAAGCATGATTTGAAACAATTTCCAAAACATTTCTGTTTTCCAGTTTGTTTACTCTTCACCCTTTCTCTCATGATTGACAGCAAATACTCTGTTCTACCACATATTTGATCTGTCTACTTTTCTTTAAAGATTTCAGCTGTAGGACTTGTCATTTGTTTGCTCAAATAAAGATATTTTCTTCAAATATAGTGTGATTAATTCTAAATATTCAGTGATGCAGAAAAACTGAAAGGATTTTCAACTTTTAGACTACAGAAACACCATTGAACCTCTTCAGATTCTCCTTTGCAATCTCATAATTCATACTATAATTCTAAAATTCTAATTCATGTTAGTTACAACCAGCTGCCCTCCCTAAATAAAATGAATAGTGAATACCATGGTCCACGAAGATTGAAGATATCTTTTTAGTGCTCCATAACCCAAAGAGTTTTATACATGTAAATATAGGAAAAAAAAAATGAACAGAACTTTACTAGTTATTCTTTCTTATTATCATCAGTAGATGCGTTTTGCGTATGGTTGGCTTAGTAAGCTTTAAATTTATTCAGTTCAGTCTTTGCTTCTATAATGAATGCAAATGTTGTCTTACAATCCAAAATAGAGAAATAATTTTCATGTTATTACTACCCAAAACATTCATCTGTATCAGTACAGAGGTGTTTTTATAACACAATATGCACATTTTAAATCAAAGCAAGCCATTTCAAAAGGCACTCAGAAAAGCAGTAATATCAATAACACTTGTAGGATTCCTTATTTATTTCATAGCAATGATTTCTGTATACAGTTTATCAGGTAACAAATAAACTGTATTAAACTGTATTTTATTAAACTGACAATAAAAAAAGTTCATACTGTTTATGAAGGAGAAAAAAAGTTGTACTGCAATCTTCCAGACATTTATGTTATCTTCTACACTAATAGAAATGCTGCAATTAGGATTTAGCCCATGGTGTATTTATAGAGGCAGTCTAGAAAGTAAATCACTGATTTATAAAATTGTAGACTAACATATGCAGGCACTCTTTAAATCCATTCATGATAATATGTTGTATAAAGAACATTTTTCTGGTCACAAGCCTTTGTCAATATCAGCTGCATACTAAGCATGATTGAAATATACCTATTATTTGTCCTGATTGATAGGAACATGGTTTAGTGTGTTTGATTAGGCCACCATCTCATTAGAATTCTGAAATGGTATAGAAAATTCTAATCAATATCACAATAAATATCGCCTTTCAGAAGGTGATTTTCAAAAATATTTCCTTACAATTGCAAATATCTAAAATAATAACACTGAATGTCCAGCATTGCACAGTGCACAGTTTTGGTTTTGTGCACCAGTACTCCCACTACAGTCCAACAGAGATTTCCCTTTTATCACCATTTGATTAACAAAAAAATAGTTCAGACCTAAAGGATCTAAAAAAAGGCTATTAAATTGAGAAACACACAAAAAAAGAGACCAGTGTTTTAATGATAATGGTTATTCTCCTCAGACAGCTGCTATCTCTAAACAAACGTAGGTTTTACTAGAAACCTGAGAACGGTCCTTAGATATACAAGAGAAATCCTCAGACAGTGAATTTCTTAGCAAGGAGCTAAGGTTCAGCAAAGATAATACTAATCTTTTAATAAAATGCCTTACAAGAATAATAACAAAGTTTCTGCTTAAAATACTGAAGAGAACAGCTGAAGTTAACCAAAACTTTGCTATTGGACTTCCACAAAACCTGAGAGGAACCAGAAAATAGGAATCTTGCTTTCAAAAAGCTACAGAAACTTTAAAAATTAGGAGTCTAAATGGCAAACAATATTCTGTATTCCTTCCATCTTGCCTATAAAGGCCTCGATAGCAGGAAAACTTTTGCTCAGAAAGAAGACTATTGCCTTCCTTTTAAAAGTGTAAGTTCTGCAATTGTGACTCATCCCAGCCAAGGTTTAGAGATATCTACTTGGAAATTATGGATTATGAATCCTCGATCAGTGTCCATCTTAAACTTTCTAATGCCTTAGATGATATGACTTGCTCAATTACAACAAATGTGAATGTGTTGGATCAGAAGTGTACCATATATATGCTTGTAAAGGCTTAAGCACCTGTAATTGATTTACAACACTTACGCCAAGGCAGCTATTTGTATGAACAAGTTAGACAAGCACATATATAGTCTGTTGTAGTACAACCACCTGCAGAATTGCAGCATAGTATGTATACGGATCTAATTTATAGATGTATGTTGTTGTTCTTGCTATTAAATTCCTACATAGGACAATGGTAACCCTTCAAATGAAAGTCATGCCTGAAAAGAAAAAAGTGCATATTTGTCTTTTTTACAGTAAAATAAATGATCTTGTTCTTTTTACTAATATTTTTTAACACTCAAAATAGCATATTTTTTTCTTTATCTAAAAAGTTCCTTACTTTCAATATCAACAATTTAAGCCCAAACAAGTTAGTAGAAGTCACTTTCAATCATATCAAGAATATCATTATATATGTCTATATGAATCATATTCAATAGTAACTATCAAGAGTAATAGATAATTGCTAACTACACTGAAGATTATACGTTCTATTTATATTAAATAAATTTTTCCATTTAAATGGAAATTAAATTTAAATTTCCATTTACTCATTATTTAGAATCCCACAATTTACTGGAAATTCAAAACTTTCCTTGAATTCAAGAAAATTTACATGTATCAAAAAGTACAAAAGTGTATTATAAGTTCTTATTACCAGCGATAATTTGCTGATACAGAATTGTTAATCTCAAGGTAGCAAATGAAATTCCTCATTTTTTCTTTAAGCTCTGCTTTTTCAGGAACAAGCAGGGAGACACTTTATGTGCTCACTGCTTAAATACAAAGTCTTTGACAAATGTTGAAATAGAACAATACATGGTCATGAAGATGTCTGAAAAATCCCTTTTCTCTTAGTAAAACAATTCAGATATCAGTCAAGATACTGCCTCAAGAGTCCAGCAGTAGTAAATAGTTTAGGAGAAATTAAATATTTTTTTAAATTACTCTTTCTGCCTCTTTTCTTTACCTGTCACTGCTACTCTTTGGTCTTGTAGCTCTGTGGTTTCACAGAAGCAGTAGGAGAGACTGGAACAGTTCTGCCAGACGAAACAGCCCTGGATTGTGTATATGACATGACAGTACTGCAGAAATCTACAATAAGTTATTGCTCTACTATTCTTCTGAGGTTTCGTCATAGTTGGAATGTTTATGTATGACATAATGCTCTACCTTTTTAGATATACTGAAATAAAGAAGCTCCAACCCTGAATTTCTCCATAAGAATAACTGCAATTTTTCTCAATGGCTGTTTGAGCCCATTTGCCATTTTGCTCCATACTCTATAGAAGGAAAATCTACAATACCATGTCCTAGTTTTTAGGATATCTCCTGCAAAAGGAGTATAGCCAGTTTTGTTCTCACTTTGTCACCTAGTACTGCAACATCTCTTTCTTTTTTTTTTTTTTTTTAATTGTGTCACTAGTTCTTTAACATAAGTAGAGGTAGGTCAAAATAGATAGGAAGAATGGTTCATATTAATTATTAACTTATAACCTAATCCTTCCCTTCCCTTCCTTTGCCCTTCCCTTTCCTTTGCCATTTCCTTTGCCCTTCCCTTTCCCTGTCCCTTTCCCTTTCCGTTTCCCTTTCCGTTTCCCTTTCCGTTTCCCTTTCCCTTTCCCTTTCCCTTTCCCTTTCCCTTTCCCTTTCCCTTTCCCTTTCCCTTTCCCTTTCTATTTTACCAGCAGCTATTAATCACAATTAGAGCCAGTCTTCTAGGATAAGGACTGCAAACTGTCATTTGTACAAAAAAGAAAAAAGTAAGGGGCAAAAATTTCCCACAGGATTCCTTGGATAGGTGGCTGAGAAATATTGATGTCACTCAAATCTCTGCCACTATCAATAATGTTGTGTACAATATTTATTAGTCACCCTTGTTTCCACATAAAAACTTGCTAGCCTATATACTACTACAGTGTAGTTCTGTACTGCAGAACTAAATCAAGGTATTTAGTTAAAAAAATACTTTGAGCTAGGGGCTTGAGTAATAAACAAACGGAATCAGAACCACTAGTTTATATACATAAAGTTAGTAGAATTGGTACTACTTCATCCTTTTGAAATGAATTTCATAACTGGAAGAATAAAATATAACTTACCAACACATAAATTAGCCACATTTGGGAAGCAAATGATCCAGAAACAATTGTGGAACATTCAAATGTAATTCAAATTAGACTTCAATGAATATTGAGACCAACTCTTTCAATCACTATCTAATAAAAAAGCAGTAATATCACAGCAATCCTTAATTTCACCATGGCACCCTAGAAGTTTTGTCCTCCTCATCCAACCACTTTCATCAGAAATTATAGAATCTATGTCAATTTCCTAATTTATGAACATTTTCACTTATTTGAGAGAAATTCAAAACTAATTTAGCTATGATCACAGAACTAAAATCATTTAGGTGTGAATGCACTTACCTAAATATATTTGCTATTTATAAATAGAATAAAAGCAAAAAAGGATTTCTACATTTTTGGAGCTTCAAAAATAGCACTTTCAAAAATATAAAAGTAGATTATGAGCCGAATCACCTTAATATATTAATAGAAAAAGTGAACTGGAACTGTCTAAGATTATTATACTACAAACTTCAAAATCTGTAACTAAGAAAAAATAATGATTGTATTAATTTGCAAAAGTTTCCAGAGAGGAAGATAAAAATAGACAAAAAAATAACATCTAGTACCATCTAGGAAGTTTTAATATCAATGAGTACATATCAGAAAACAAAGACACTGAATGAGAAAAGATAATATATTTGACTATTTATTTTGGAAGATGTAAGAAAATGAAATCTAATAATAGTTGGTTTAAGTAGGTGGAAGTGGTAAAACTATCCATGGAAACACGAACAACTAAAAGTATTCAATAAATATTGCTCATTAGTGCCTGGGCAAAAAAAGGGGTGATAAATGCATAGAAAACCTATTTTTCATTTCAATAATGAAAGGAGGATCATTTCAGAGGATCCCAGATTTCTTTAATTTAGAAATCTAAAAATTATGATTTAGATAATTGGGACCTAACAAAAGATATTCTCAAGGAGCTTTCTGGACTTTCATATGGACTTTCAACAAGACTTTGATCTCTATGCAATAGCTATTTAGGGGGAGACTAGACATTTAAATTTAAAATAATCATAAAAATTCTCTGTTCAAACTCTGGCTGAAGACATGTATGTACAAAAAGGTTTGAATTTTCAAGACTTACTTTCAGTCAAATTGTATTAAATTTGACAAAACATCACTGGAAAGACCAGATCAGCATTTTACTGTAACATTCAAGATCTTCAATTATAAAATCCAAAGTCTGGCATTTAGGATAAAAAATGATTATTATAAAGTTACATTTTCATGTAACAGCAAAAGATTTCAAAGAAACCTCTGAATGCACAGAACTACAGAATGGTTAAGGTTGGAAGGTTGGAAGGACCTCTAGAGATCATCTACTCCAACCTTCCTGCTCAAGCAGGGATACCTAGAGCATGTGGCACAGGGTGACATCCAGGCAGGTTTGGAAGACCTCCAGAGAAGGAGACTGCAGGACCTCCCTGGGCAGCCTATTCCAGGGCTCTGTCACCCTCACAGGAAAGAAGTTCCTCCTCACATGGAGATGGAACTTCCTGTGTTGCAACTTACATCCATTACCCCTTGTCCTGTCACTGGCCACCACTGGGAAGAGCTTGGCCCCTTCCTCCCTACATTCTCCCTTCGTGTACTTATACATAATAATCAGATCCCATCTCAGCCTTCTCTTCTCCAGAGAAAACAAGCCCAACTCACTCACTCTCCTCATACAAGAGATGTTCCAGTCCCAGAATTACTGTTCCAGTAATTGACATGGTTACTATCCTCTAAAAAGAATTTCCATTACAATTTGCTATTACTTGGCATTTATTTAGTCATACCAAGCAACTAAACCTGCCATGAGTTAACACAGGCAGACTTCAAAAGAGCTGGACTTCAGTAAACTACAGTGGAGGAGTGAGTTAACCACAGAGTTATATTTGCTTCTCCACTGCCTTTGCAGCTGTGAGGATGGCTTAAGCTGAGCATTGTTTAATTATTGATAGTAACTGAGGCAAAAAGCTTGTCATACTTGCCTTAAAGCTAGATTTGTGAGGTAACACTTTCTCCCCGTTTTAGTTAGCCCTCTCAAACTGATTCATTTTTATTCCTCTGTGCTTACGACTGCTCTGTCTGCAAATCAACTGAGCACATTTGAACATGAGTATCTTCTAATATCTGCTCAGTTTGTTAGCTTTGCACAGGTAGTGAGAAGCAGATACATACAATCATGAATGTTTGTGCTACAAACATACTCTGTGAATAGAAGTTACCTATTGCTTTTTTTTTTTTTATTTGTAATTAGTCAGAATGAGTGTCATAACCTAATCTGAAAAAATACAGATATACAATTTTATTCTTGGATTTTTATTCATTGATATGAGGAATCCTCCTTACCTTTCCCAAAGTAAAATGATGTAAAATTTCACATGTTGTGATTTTTGTTGCAGTCGAATCTTTCATTTAACTTTGATTACGAGCCATTTCTGTGTTGTCAATCAGAGAAGCAATATACCAAGAGAATTGAAACAGTTAATAGCTATGAGAACAAGTGCCTACTTTTTATTATGTTATTTGTTGGCTCTGTAACATTTTCTTACATTCTCCTACTTCCTTCCTGAGCATTCATATTCTCAGTATTCAGATATGCTCCATTATGATGCCACAATTTTCTTTCTGAATATGCATTTCTGTTTTATGGGGTAGTCTATATGCACATTTTGGAATGAAATAAAATACTGGTATATTAACAAAAATACATCATAAGATCATCTAGTTGAGTGTTGTGACTACACAGTATAGTTACAAAAAAGTCAAGTTTCACCTTCTTTCTTCAAAGATCTTCATTTATTCTTAGAGTATTATATCTGCCTCTGTACTGTCCTTATCATGAGAGCAACTGAAATTCCTGTAGAAACTTCAGCAATAGTACTAGTCACATACAATCTGCTTTGTCTGCTACCATCTTCCAAACTGAGTTCCCAATGTGAAATATGGTGAAGAAAGAGAATTGTATAGATAACAGTGTGGAGAAAAGGTCAGTCAGTATTAAATGTAATATATATATTGCATTGCATTTATAGAAATAAAGACTTTAAGATAATTTGAATTATTAATAAGGAAAATGAAAGAAAGAAAAAGAACAAAGCTGCAAGAAGTGAATAAGTACTGGTTTTGGCACGGAGATTTGGATTCTTTGTTTCACTCTGCCCTTGAAAGACCTTGGACAAAGTCAATCTTCACCTCTAGTTCATTTCTACTTCCTATCTATCTATCTATTTATCTATCTATCTATCTATCTATCTATCTATCTCACTCATTTTTGATCTCTGTGACAGGAACGACCACATGCCATGGTTTTGGATATAAACAGAGCACAAATACCACTGAGTAATTCTTGTGCTTTTATAATGCAAATGCTAAGTGGTAATAGCTGGTTGGTCCTATTCTTTAGCTGGTTAAAGTTCCTCTGGTTGTGATAAGTAACCATAGTACAATCACTAAGAAAAACAAAACAATCAAACAAACAAACTTGAATTTAATGCAAACCACAGAAATAGAAAACCATTTTTGTAAGAAAATGCTACATTGTGTCTATGAGTATTTCAGCCAGAGTACTGGCTTTCTCTGGCAGTAAAGATACCGGAGGAAAATCATCCCAAAACTAGAGAATTATTCAGTACATTCTCTGAGATAATAAATAATCTAAATTCCTATTCAACGCAAATCCAGAAGAAACTGAAGGGATTTTTCACTTTATATGTTTGCTTTTATGTCTTTGTATTGTTAGGCCATAAAGCCTAACAATAACTTGGTTATTACCAAGAAGCAATCTTTATTTACTTCTCGTAAAAGTACCTTTTATGTTAAAGACTTGCAATTGTTAATATTTCTGCCAATAAAGCAAAAGCTAATTTAATCTTAAATATCTTATTCATCTTATACATGGATAAAAAATAGCTATTCAGGAAGGGAATAATTTTGGAAGGTCTGGAATAGGTTATTGTAGTATTGTGGTATTGGATCAACCATAAAATAGCTGGAGTTAAATATTTCAGCTATTTGTAGAAAGGATCATTTAGTTGAAGAAAGTCTGTGTTTTTTGTGTCTTTGTTTCAGACTAGACAAACTCAATTTGTCTACAACATCTATTATGACCTTTTTTTTTAAGTCTCTTCCTTTTAAGAATATATATTGGTTTGTACAACAGGGGGAAAAAAAAAAAAAAAAAAGCCCAGACATCTGCTACATATTATTCGAACAGTACAGGATACATAATTGTATTTGCATACAAAATACTATATGCATATACAAAAGTTACAAGCTAAAACAGTAGAAGAATGGTAACGTATCTATTGTAGAATGTTTGTAAAGTAACAAATAGTTTTTCACACAAGTCATTGTTTAAAAAGAAAGGAGTGCTTTACCAAAACATCAAATAGATCATTTAATCTCTTTTTGCACTTAGTTTCATTGTGCAAATAAGCCCATACTTGAAAATTTTTATAGGTATTCAGAGGAAACGTTTGTTCTGTTTTCTTGCACATTTGTTGGGTCAAAAGGAAATCTAAAATATGGCTTTACCTTTAATATAATTCCTATTGTAATGAGGCTAAAAGAGTAAGTTTTTTGTAGATTTTATCATGCTTCCCCTATTTTACAAACTCACTCTTGGTTGCCAATACAGGCAGATGCATAAATATCCTCAAGCGTGCCCTGTGTGATAGTTCATTTCTACCTTCAAATAGGCAGATGTCAGAGGAAAGCATGATGGTAGAACTTATAATCTTGCTGACAGCGATGTTAACATTGTTCCAAAAATTCAATATGAGCCTAATTCTGTTTCCATTAGATTCAGCCAGAGTTTGGCTCTTGACTTAAATGGATGTAGAAACAGAGCCTAGGGGAGGCCATACAAATAGCTCATACAGAATAGTGATATTTTAGATTTTGATTATTTGAATGACTATTCATTGTGAAATGAAGTTATTCTCACCAGATTCTACTAGATGCTGAGAGCAGTTTGTCACAAATCACTTTGCACGGATGAATATGTCCATTTATTTGCTGAAACAAACCTCATTTCCAACCGAGGGTGCTTACTTCATGCCAGCATTTCACAGTACAATCAGAACAAGCTCAGCTCTGCCTTCCTCCTAACACAGCTTAATCTGAAAGCAAATTTCATTTTTCCTCCTTCTTCCCTCCTGCAATGCGAAAAGGCTTCCTAAACTGTGTCAGTGGTTCAGAGTTACAGATATTGTTACAAAGTTTAAAACTTTTGTTTGTTTGTTTGCTTGTTTGCTTGTTTGTTTTAAATGGCTGAGCTATCCATAAATAAGCAAGAGTTTAGAAGAACAAGCATCTTCATTATCCTATAGTATGTAAGTGTAGCTTGATCTTTAACTCCTCAAAACATGTCTGTAAGTGGGAGCACTGGATGAAACTTAGCGACAAACAAGTTTTGTTTCTCTTTTTTTACTAGGCAAAGGCATTATATTACCAGGGATTCCTAGAATGATCTGCCTGCTCTTACGGGGAAATAAGATTATTTCATAATATATAATACTTCTTTTCCTAAATATACCAGGAAAAGCTTTTCAAAAGGAAAATCAATCAATCAATCAAACAAACAAACAAACAACTATACAACCACCTACTGACTTTTTCCCTCTCTGCACTTTTACTTCATTGGACAGCCTAAACAGCAATGACCCTCAACCTTTCCTAAAATATATATTCTGTGTAGAACAAAGACTTCACTTTAAAGTAACCTCACTTTATGGGAGACAGCTTATACAGGGAAAAGAAGACAATTTTTGCTAGTCATACAAGGGGAAGTTACGAACTAGTGTCCCTTTTTTGTTGTTTTTAAGGGAGGTGGACTTATTTTGTTTTAAGTTGGTTGCCTATAACTGTTTCTGGACTTGTGTGTTGGTCATCTTTTCACCCAACAGCAGGAATTTCTCTAGGATTGATTACATTTTTCTCACCTGGGGTTCAAAACACTCAAGCCAACTCAGCATAATTTCCCGAAAGAGTTCCTAGCAAGCGCACATGAAACCGTGACTAGAGCCATAATAGCTAACCCAAAGATCCTCAGAAAAGATCGTCTTTGACATGAAAGACAATCTGAGTTTCCAAGACAAAGAGACACTGAGTTTTCATTTCACTGAAGTTCTATTTCCACAATAGCTCTGTCATTACACATGAAGCAGTAGAACAACAGTTACTTACCCTTTTTATTTTCTGTCAATAATATTCATCCTTTTATTCTCTTTCTTTTGATTATATTGTTGCATTCTTATTCTCCTACATATACTAAAAGAGACCATTCTCTGGCACTTTGCATGACATCTTCCTGAGCAAGTAGTACACTGTAGAGGTATTTATCTGCAAGCACTCCTATGAAGTAGGACAGTACAAATCAGCGTTTTATCAGCAGGAAAGTAAGCAATGAAGGAACTACATGAATTCACCACTTTTTGACATAAAACAGTTATTAAACAAGGGAGCGTAATCACTTAGCATAATCAATTAGCTTGGGATTTCAGTTAACATATTTGTTGTAGTATATGAGGTTTCATTGTTGATGTTTCTGGTTCTGCCATTCATAGAAAAGATTTTTTAAAATATTTTCACAGCAGCTGCTTAAATATTGATTAATTACAAAATAGTAATAAGAAATGAACATTGATTTTCTGAAAATCAGGCATAAAAAATATTTTTTCCAGAGAAAGTATTACTGACCTTGGTGAGTATCTTTTACAAGATATTTTTTTTTATGCATGTTTGCTAATACTTACATTTTTCCCTTCCATATATTTACTGCCTTTCAGAAATAAATATGTCTTTCATAATATTAAGTTTCTGGCTAACATTTAGCTTGCCTACAATGAGTCACTAGGAAGGAAGATTTCAAAAAGACATATAATACAGACAGGGAATGCTCTCTACCTGCTGCTTTACAAAATTTGTCTTATCAGCAATAATTATGCCAAGGTGTCACCCCAAAGTATGACAAAATCATAATATGGAAATGCACATCTATCACAGTTAGTTTGAGTCCCTAATAAATCTGAAACTGATAGCACTGACAAAATAAATTTGTTACAATAAAGTACAATGTTAAAGACTGAAATGAAACCTGACATCTATTCTGTTAACTTTGTTCAACTTCCTACTTACTGATTTTACTTTTACTGAATTTATTATAAGGAGGTTTCCAAGATTTTATAGACAGCTCTGTGCTCAAAAAGTGTGTATGTTTCACAAAGCAAAATTGTTTGTGCTCTGCCATAGATTGTATGGCTAATAGCATACAAAAACAGATCTCCAGATGGAATTACGAACAGAAGGGAGTAGGGGAGGAAATAAAGGTATCAGTGACTACATTAGTCTAAAAAAAAAGATATTCCTATATAAAATACTGTTTAAATTTTCAGAAAATTATATGTATAATTACTGATACTAAGTTACAAGATGGAAGTCATCCAATATGAGATCCATAAAACTGACCTAATAGTAATAAACTATTAGCTGATTACAAGATGAAGCATCATACAACATCATAAATGTATAACATCCCCTAAAGTTAAATACAAGATATTTCTTATCTCTGGGCTCAAATCCCAGAATATAGAGTGAAATAAGCTCCACATGGGAATGAAGATATGAAGTCTAACCTGCAAGCTTTGAGTAGAAATGGCAGAGCACACAGTAAGCAAATCCCAAAGATGATCAGAATGAAAGCATTCCAGAGAGGAAAGGTTCTAAATACGGCTAGTCCAAGACAAAAATGCATTTGAGAATAATAACAAAGGAGAGATTGGACTGTGACTATGCTATGACTTCAGTGAAACAAAGTGAGCATAGGTTATTGATCAGATTACAAGTTGGAAAGCTTGGAAATTCATCTTGGCGGTGCGTTTTTCATATCAATTAGTAACAGTTGCAAAAGGACTCAAAAGAGGGTTCCCGCTAAGGCAGAAGTTAGAAGTGCTAGAGAGGGTAAACTAATGCCTATATCATAGACTTCAGAAGAGTTTGTGTCCCTTTTTAATGTGAGGGGCTTTGAGAATTCCACTGACAGCAGCACTTGGCTCTCATGATTTGGAGGAGATCAATTCAAATTTATCTGAATTGTATATTGCCAAAGCAGACAATATTTGAGCTACTTTGTCACCCCCAGCATTGCTGAATTTGATCAAAATCCAAGGTCATCATCAGCACTTTGACATAGCTCTATTCATCATTTCATAGGATACTAGACATGGATTGATAAATGAAAATCAATACCAATGACACTTTGCTGTCCAGGATATTTTTGCTTGAAAATAGTTTCTTCAACAGTGTGCTGCCTTCCCCTTGCTACATTCATTCATGCACCTGTGCACAGCTTCAGCAATTATTATAAGGCCAGAAAAGAAAGAGAATATTTGTAATTCTGACCTGCAAAGTACCTTTTCCAGTTGTCAACTCATTGGTAGGTCGCCTTATTCTTTTAAGTCTTTGATCATTAAAGCTCTTATACTGGCCTCAGGTATGTGTTAAATCAGAGAGGAGACAGAATTTACCTTAAAGATGGAAACACTGAATGAGAGAGCAGAGATTGTCATTATATTCTAGCAATTTTTATTGGAGAAGGGTGAGTAATTTTACTTAACCCAGCTCTGGACACCCATACTGAATCACACCAACAGACAGTAGATTCTTCTGTATGGAAGTTTCACAGATTCCTAGCAGACTCAAAGACATTAGCACTGACATTTCATCCTTGCTTGTATCCCTGAGGATGCTATCCATCAAAATAAATGCAATCATATCCATGTTGCTTGTATTAAGATTGGAAGTTATCCAAGAGTTTTTAATGTCTCAGGAGCAGCTGCAGTTCACCTAGAGGTACTGGGCAATATGATCAGACAAGATTATAGGATTGAAATGGGAGTGAAATCCATATGGCTGCTGGAACTAGCGGGATTATCCCACTTGTTTAGAAATATTTACAATCAGTTAAATGAAAAGAAACAGCAACTAAAGGCCTCAGATTCACATAACTAAAATATTTACTCATATTTTAATTTCATATCTATCAACATGGTACACAGAGGTTGTTTACTACAAGATTTCTGAGAAATTATAGTTGAGGGAAAACCTATGACTTCACAAACCTCCACATAAAACCAAACTCCTATTATAAAGCAATTACATTTTAGAAAGGGATAGTAAACAATTACATTCATAATTTGTTCTGTTCACTTCTTTTATCCACATATATCCACTTTCTCCAACACTGTCGACACTTCATTTCACAATACAACACTACATGATGTAATGGAGCATAAACAAACCTACACTGTGTGGCTGTACAAAGAAGTTCCATAGTGTTTATCAAAAATGGGACTGTAAGACTTCCAAAGTATACATCTATCCCTTTTGTCTGTTTTTCTAAGATGCTCTTTTCCTGCCTTAAGCAGACATAATATCAAAATGAAATTGTATGGGTTTTCCACCGGACTGAATTATTTAATCATTAGAACCTAAAACAAACAGGTTCTATAAGGATGGAAAAACATGTGAGTTGAATGACAAACAAAGTGCTATTTACTGAATATATATTTTTCAAATTGTTTTTCTGGACACATTTCACCAAAGCAAAGCTCTTTTCCTGGGAAAACAGAGATATTCACAACCAGTGCAGATGTTCAAGTCATGTGAAACAAGTCTGTCACTGGATTGAATTATTTAGTTGTTTGTTAGAGACTTGATCAAATTCAGCTGCCATGTAAGGAGACAAATTTAAATAGGACATAGTTTGAGGCATTCTACATCTTAATTAAATTTGATTCTGTGTGTGCATTGGATCTCTGAAAAAAATATTTTAAGAATGCTGTCATTGTAGTGAATGTAAATTGGTGGGTATGTTTTGGGTTAAATAGTCCAGAAGACTCAACAGTGTCATTTGGAGAAAACAGTAATCAATCACATCTCCATGAATTTCCAGTGTGGTCAGCCCTTGAAAATTTTGTCAAAGGTACACAACAGCATGCAATTGTATTTACAACAGCATATTATTTTCTATTTTTTAGAAATGCACATTTATTTTCTCATCGTATATCCAGATCTGATAATTTTCCTTAAGATAATGTTAACTGTTTAATTTATTTTTAATTTATGAGATACATTTTTATGTATCTCATGTTTATTATCTTATTATGTATCTTATGTTTATTATCTCATAATTTATGAGATTTATGAGATATTTTTAATTTATGAGATTTTTAATTTATGAGATACATCCAATTTTGGTTCTTGCAACAGGTCACACTGAATTTCAGGAAACTCCTTTGTGGTCAATAAAATAACAAAGAATATTGAAAAAATGCTCATAGAAGAAATGACCACTTGAGAAATATAAATATATTTTAAACATTCTCAAATCCATCTAATTTATACTAATATGATGTCTAAACAATATCACATCAAATCAACATAAATCTCTGTCACACTTAAATTAATGGTTGACTGGTTTAAGTAGTCAATATTATAAAATCTGTTGCAGATTTTCATTACTTTATGCTGACAATTGTAATTTATGTGCCACATACCACATAATTTTATTTGTCTGTGATGAAAGTGATACTTTTTTACTACTTTTTGTACCAATTTCAGATTTCATTCCTTCATTAGCAGTGATAGCAAAAATGCAAAGAAATGAAGTGAAATGCAAAGAAATGAACTCTGAAAGTTTACAAAAGGGAATGAGCTTATCATTTTATCTATATCTGTGAATCAGTTTCTTTAGTTTGTAGGAAATCAAAGCCATAGACTTAAGAGATTTAGATTAAAATTTTACTACATAAATTTTATATTACGTTATAAGACAGGAAAAAAAAACAGAATAGAAGTGAGGATATAGGATATAAATGGAGATAGCCCAAAATGTCCTTTAATATAACGTTTCCTAAATTATAGTCGTTTTTAATGCAGAAAAAAAAAAGAAAAAAAGTAGTTTCAAGTGATTCCCTTATTTTTTTCTCCTTCTTGAATCTTACTTTCTCCATGACAGACAGAGAAGGTTCATTTTTTTGTACTATGAAGATCAAATCACACTATCTACAACTAGCAACAAGAAAATATTTTCCACCAAAAGTTTTAATGAAGGGAGGTCAGATTTATTTTTAACCAAAAATTGTAAATTTTATGTTTTTTTCTCATTCTTCTCAAATCCACAGAAGCCTGAAGGATGGCTATAACAATGAATAATATTTTCTATGGCATGTAATGAAATAAGGTACAGTGTTATTGCCACATAGAAATGCTGGCAGATCTACATAGATTGACACTATTTCTAGAAGATTTGATTGCATCCTGTTCAAAATACCTATTATTCGGTGCATGATAGACTATTTGGGACACTGTGCATATACCTGGTAGTTAATGCGCTGGTACTTCAGCTTCAAGTGAGACCTTTGCAATATGGCTCCATGCTACATCTGTGGCAGCATCAGCTCAAATCAGGTGCTATTAATTATACAGTGAGGTGTGCTCTCTTACAGTATTCTCCTCAGTATTTTTTTTTTAATTTTACAAATAAACTCTTTTCCACCCACTTTAAAAAAATTGCTTAAAAAAGCAAAATAGGAAGGCTGGTTGAAGAAGGAAAAGATTTGTAAGATGTTCATAACTGAACAAAAAAAAAAAATCAAGTCAGAATCCTTTGATCCTTTAGGCCACATGCTGAGAAGCACCATACATCAGATTTCTGTAAGAGTTCTCTACATATCTTTGCCCCAGAATATAGAAAAAAAAACTAATTTTTTTAGCTTCCAGAATACTAAGTTGAGTAGACAAATATTTGCTGCACAAATAATTTTTCTTGTTACCTTTTTACACTCAAAATCTTGTTCATAGACAAAGAGATAGCCCTTCTTACACATAAAGCCAAGAACTGCTGAATGCAAGGATAATTATTAGTCCAGATCTCATTGCTGCAGAAAAAAAAAATGCTTCTGCAGAGAAAGAATATGTCTATATAGAAAAGACTGCATTAATATTAATAATACAGTAAATTTAAAGTAAGTATATGTAAATAAGTATATGTAAATTTTAAATAAGTACCCTTCCTAGTTTTCACTCTTTCTCATTTTGTTATGCTCTTTCTCTCTTGCCTTCTGAGTCCTAAGGACTCAGCTTTATCTCCAGTATTGGTGCTGGGAGGTGTTAGGTGAGTTGTCAGAACGCGTAGCTCTATTCTGAGAAAAGGACGATGTCCAAACTGATGATGCCTTATTTCTCCCTCTAAGATCCACCTGGGGTGATTTTTAATATCTGATAATACTATTTTTTTCCTTGCTCATTCTTCACTCAACAATGTCCTGGATAGCATGAGGCAGACAGCTTCCAACAGGTCAAGGAGGTGATCCTTCCTCTTTACTAAACTCTGTCAAGCCTGGAGAAGAGAAGGCTCAAGGGAATCTTATCAATATATATAAATACCTGATGAGGGTGGAATAAAGAGGACAGACTCTTGCTAGAAGTGTCCAGTGAAAGCAAGAGAGGCAATGGACACAAACTTAAATGCAAGAAATAGTGTTTCAATTTAGAAGTTTGGATGGTGGTCAGACACTGGAGCAAGTTTCCCAAAAAAGTTGTGGAATCTCAGTCCTCGCTTGTATTCAAAACCTTTCTGAATGTAGTTCTAGACAGCCTGCTATAGTTGATCCTGCCCTGAGCCTCATTTGATTCTGCAGTTCTGTGATTTGTCACATTGCAGCTCCACATTACATTGGATTTTGCTATGTATGGTGTCTTCTACTGTTAGATGGCATTTCTTTGTTTGTTTGTCACTCGTAAAACTGGTTTTCCTCAGCTCTAGGTCTACATTTCTTTGTCTTTTGGTCAGCTATTCATAACAGCAGGGTCTCCAGTGCCAATGTATAATATCATGCATCATTAAGTTAGATTGATCAGCATAATTGCTTGTTACTGTTTTTCATATCAAATTATGGCAGCACCACAGAAACGTAAGAAAAATGAAAAAAATTAGACATAGCCAAAAGATGAGTTGCTGTTAAAGCTAAATGAAGTGAAATAAAGCTCCAGGCAGGTCAAGAGAAGTTCACATAGGAAAAGTCTTGTGAGCCTCAACCCGGAGGCCTTGCAAACTTGGTTACAAAACCTGCGACCTGATACTAGCAACAGTGTTACTGTACTACATGGCCACAGGGTTACAGCCTATGGCATTAACAGATGGAAGAAGTAATGCTGAAGAATGGCAAGAATGGCAAGATTCATTAAAAGAAGACATAAAAGCATAGATAAATATGACAGTTTCATTAAAAAAAAAAAAAAAAGAAAAATCTGTATCATAAGTCTACAGGGTTATATTATATTTCTTTACTTAAAAAGTCTCCATTTCAAAGACTGCTTCATATGAGATAGGAAAAGCTAAATGGTACACTTCCAAACAAGCACAAATCATAGTCAGCATTAATGTCAGCAAAGAAAACAGAAATTCACAGTTTACTGGAACACTGCACACACAGGCATCTTACTGGTCTTCTCTTTCTGAATCAGGACAACCAAAACCTGCCCCTATTAATACCTGTTTTACATTCAAGATTAGATTAAACAGTCAATGGTTAAGCAAACAGCTACTTGTGTATAGAAAATTACACAATGAAGCCTTTACATTTACAATTTCCTACCATAATTTCATCTGTCAAAACATATGCATTCTGTATATTTGTGTTCTTATGTATGTTTTGTGTTTTCTCTTTTGCTTGATTTTACTGAATCTGCATTACTTAACAACGAGGAATTGTGACATGAGGAAAAAAAGTCTTGAGTTTCAATAATGTTAGAGTGATATGTTTTAGAGATATGCTTTATGCTTTAGAGATATGTTCCTTGCCTGAACCATTTATATGAGCAGAACAAACAGCACCAAAGTTCATCAGAGCTAAATGGTATATCAAAGCAACCAAACTTTAGATCTGATCTTTCTCTATCAAAGAGCACCATAAGGACACTTCTTAGAAGGTAGAGAAGTCTTGCACAGTATTGGGTCAGCTGTGCTACATTTGCACAGAGGAAAAGACTATATGAAGAATTTATCACTTCCTACAACCACCTATCTCCAACTCCAAGACAAGCATCTTGAATCAGCCCACCTCAAAACAACAAAAAGTACAAACAATATAACTATTAATAAACACATACGTAGCATGGTCATAAACAAATGTTAAATAATAATCAGTACAGAACAGATAAGTACCAACTGCTAAGCATTTAGACGCTTAGCAGGTAATGACAAGAAGTACAGCATATAGCCTATCAACCCCCAAATTTTGTTTGGTTAGTGGGTTTGGCAGTGATGGATTTGGCAAATTGTTTATACTTATCCCGTAATGTGATTACAGCTCTGCCTTGATCTACAGAGAGAAAAAGAAAATGCCACCATGTCAATCTTCTATGGTGATGATATCCCCTTGAATATCTTCAAAAGATTGATCAGACTGCTAATCATTATGGAATATATGCACCCCTAGTAAAACACCACTGCAGTCACAGAAGTTATCACTCCAGTTAAATGAGGCTGAACATTAAAATGCTCATTGATGTAATTATGATTCTTCTTAATACAGATTCATTGAGAATGATCTGACCAAAATTACTCCAGAGCTGATTAGAGATAATGAATTTACATTTTCATCAACAGGGGTATTCAGAGACAGATAACATCATTTAAATGATTACATTGAAAAAAATAATACATTTTAATAACTGGTTGTACAATACAAAGCGCATCAGGTTGAAGAAAGATTGAATTATTTTTCTTATTCATAAATCACGTAATAAATAAATATTTTTTTCATGAGGAATATATTCTACATTAGTGTTGAGGTCTTTAAACTAGAGTTTGCCGAAAATATGTAGCTGTAGCTATTTTTGTATAGAAAGTCACAAAGATGTCATTGGACAAATCAGTCCAATATGTCAAAAAAAAAGAAGATAAACACTCTGTAGGAAGGTAAGCTGGTTCTTCATAACCTGTCCAAGTCTAGACTAAAATTCTTTACACCTTCTCAAGTATATAGATTTATGAGAGCAGTCCACAAAAATTCAGATAAAATTAGTATGCTCGTCAGCTGCTGTTTTCTCTGTTCTTTATTTAGCTCAGCCAGGAGAGTTTAACTCCTATCACATTCAGCTTCTTACTATTATACTATCTACATTTCCTTCAGAAGTTCATTGAGCAGCACAACCAGTAGCTGTTAAGGTTTACCTGTTCAGTCTTTACTTCCCCGATGTGAACTATCTTTTTGTTTTATTTATTTATGATGTGCTATGAGGTGGTTGATGGAAAAAAAAAAAAAAAAAAGCAAAATCAAGAAATTTCTTTTTACAGCATCAACAGAAATAAATGAGATTTTTGGTGGCTCTTCACCTCTAAGGAAAGTGCTCCATACTCCTCAATTACAAGGACGTTCTGTCTTTGGTTTTGGCTTACACAGAATGATTAAAGTTGAAAGGGACCTCAAGAGATGATCTATTCCAATCCCTCTGCTCCAGAAGGGACATCTAGAGCACAGGCCATCCAGACAGAGTCCTATCCAGGCAGGTTTGAAGACCTCCAGAGAAGGAGACTCCACAGCTTCCCTGGGCAGCCTGTTCCAGGGCTCTGTCACCCTCACAGGAAAGAAGTTCTTCCTCATATGCAAATGGAACTTCCTTTGTTTTAGTTTGTACTCATTATCCCTTGTCCTGTCACTGGCCACCACTGAGAAGAGCTTGACTCCTTCATCCCTACATTCACCCTTCAGGTATTTATACACAGTGCTCAGATCCCCTCTCTACCTTCACTTTTCCAGGGTATACAGGTCCTGCTCTCTTAGCCTTTCCTCATACGAGAGATGGTCTGCTCCCTTAATCATCTTTATTGCCCTTCACCGGACCCTCTCGAGAAGCTTCACATCCCTCTTGTACTGAGGAGCCCAGAACTGCACCCAATACTCCAGGTGCGGCCTCACCAGAGCTGAGTAGAGGGGCAGGATTACCTTCCTTGACCTGTTGACAACACTCCTCCTGATGCAGCCAGGATCCCATTGACCTTCTTGGCCACGAGGACACACTGCTGACTCATGGTTAACTTAGTGTCAACCAGGACTCCCAGGTCCCTTTCCTAAATATAGCCCACCACAGAATAAATCAGAAATATGAAAATATGGAATTGTATCGATATAAATCACTTGAGAACAAGCAGGACAAGTATCTGTAACACAGAAACCACTTAGACTTGCTTTCTGAAGACTTTCACTTTTCATGTTCTTTAAAGGTACTTTAAAGCTCACAAATTGCCAGAGAGCAGAGAAAGCAAAGACAATCATCAGACTGATGAGGAGTTGAGGTATTTCTCTGTCATAGATAACAAATCTTGGTTTTAGAGACGAATGCAGCTAATTGCCCTCCTAATTTTAAAGCTAAGAAATCACAGATTTGTGGTAAGTGAACATAGTGCGCTCTATTTCTTTAAATTTAATTTGTAATTGTCCACAAGAACCCTTAGTCATAAACCGTTGAACAGGTCTGGGACTAGGATTGGATCCAGACACACCCAGACTCCTATCAGAAGGAGCCTGGAAAGCAAGGAGGACCAATCTGAACCTCCTGACCCAACGGGAAGTATCCCAAGATAATTGTATATTATCTTCAGCCTCTAAGCAGTGAACAATAAGGGACCTTGCCATACAATCTCATGATAACATCGTCCATATTAATAAATCCTATTATTATTTCTTTCATACGAGTGAGGGGCATTTTCACATTCACCCCAGCCACAACTCGTTCCATGACAAAAAAAAAAGGGTGCGTCTATGCTCTCTCCTTTTCTGAACCCTAACCCTAATCCCAACGCTAATCTTAAAATAGAAAAAGGACTTCAGGCCAGTTTTGACTCTGGGCAGCCACGAGTCGCTCATTCCTAAAAGGACTCTGAACAGAGGTTTTTCTAGTTCACTAAGGTTCTCTTAGGAGATATTTTCCAATCCCACTAAAATGGTGCTTCTATGCTCTCTCGTTTTCTGAAACCTAAACCTAACCCTAGCCCTAACCCTAAA
>VZSG01000852.1:0-22251 GCA_013398315.1 Nothoprocta pentlandii
TTTTTTTTTTTGGTTTAGCTCTAGGCCTCAGATGAAGGGTTTATATAGGCTTGAACACCAGCAAAAGTGATTGTCTAATGTGAACATTGAATTTTTATAGTGCTTAGCATTTGTGTCTCTAGGAAGATCTTGCTGAACAGTTCAAATCAACTCCTCCTAACATTCCTTGTTACTGTGAAAGATAGAGAAAGACTGGAAAGAAATGAACTGCTGCTTTTGTTAATGAGCACCACTTTGAAATTCAACATTAAAGTTGTCTTTTACCATCATTATGCCATAGTCTAGATGGAACTTAAAACTGCTGTTCTGTCAGCATCAGTAACATGACACACGGCCAGCCTTTAAACAAAGGTCCCATTGCAAGTGTGTGTTGTGAAGTGCTTACTGTTTAAATAAGAAAATTGACAAAGTACTTTAAATTATATCTTTTCTACATTTCCTAGAAAAGGTATTAAAGTGAAGTAAGAACCAGTCCTGGATTGTGTAATTAATAGGTACCTTGTGCTTCTTTATTACAGTTTCCTCATTTCTGAGTGTCTACCAAGCCTGTTTGCCTTTCCAAACATGAAACCTAAACAAATTCCAAGTATATCTGTAAATAGGAAAGAAGCATGCATCTCTGCAGTACCTTTCCTCCCTTTCCCTATTCCCGCACCTTATTCGGGTCCCATGGACCTAGGCAAAGTTCATCCTCACCAAAAACTCTAGGTCAGAGTCTAGGAGAGGCATCCAGTTACAGAAGGCTCTCTGTAGATCTGAAAGTCTCTTTATTGCATGGCAAAACATCTGAACTTAGAGAAGATGGTCTTGTAGTTACTCAGGCTCTAATTGTTGGTTTTGTTCTATAGCAATATTTTGTTGCATGTAGTTAAATCACAATGAACTTCTTTTGTTGTAACATATAAATAGTATATACTTTCTCTTATGCTTTGTCTTTTTCTGTTCCTTCATGGTAAATTCTGGAAACAATCCCATTTTTTTGGGTGTGCTTTCAGAGTGCATAGATTTGAAGGCTGCATTTGGCAGGAGTTTCTAGCAGCCACAGCTTATGGCTTCTTGGGAGGGTTGTCTGACAGTGGGAGACTCAGCCAGGGAGGGGTTGCTACTCATGAGGACAAAGAAGATGTTTCTAAGAGAGAACTGAGTTCAATCCTAATGATTTAGTCCGGCTAAGACATGTCACAACACTGTGCTGCTGGTTCACAAGGCAGAATAGTTTTAGTATGTACGTGCATAGGTATATTTACAGGTGTATGCATATAAATATAAATATCTGCACTTCCTTTCCTGAAGCAGCAGAGTACTGAGGCCTTACTGCCTTTCTTTCTTTACTGGCTGTGTTGACAACGGCACAGAGAGAATTAGCAAAATGTTCTACAGATTTTTTTGATGAGGAATCTTTTAATGCTGCCAAGTCCATAGTCATTTGTGCCTTTCAGGCTAGATGAGAAGGATTGTCAAGGAAACAAATAATAATGAGTTAGGATAGAAAATGTTGCCTTTAGAAAACTGGAGATAGAGGAGCCAAAGATCTGGCAGACTAATTTGTAATTGCCGTGGCTTTCACAATAGAACAAAACACTGCGTGGTTACCCTAGATTTCATGTGCAAAGTTTATTTGTAAATGCCTTAATGAATTTTCAAGGAACATTAAAAATAAGTGACAAAGAGCATTATTACATCATGAAGAAAGGAGAACAATCATTTTCTGAAATGTATTACACTGAAATGTATTGCATCTAGTACGTCTAGCTGCCTGAGTCCTTTTTTACATATTTTAAAGATTTTTAGAAGCAATATTGTCATATGAAAAACTTGCCCCCCACACACACCTCTCAATACAAACTGGAATGTGATAGTATCATATGGAAATTCAGTGGAGACTATGCGAGTTAATACAGTGGGAAAGGAACATATCTTTTATTTACTTATTGATGGATGTTTTCCAGAAGTCCATTAATTTCCTGGAAAATGTAACTGTTTAATGACACTGAACTTTATGATGTGATTATATCGTATGTCAGAATTTAAGTGCTTAACAAAGCAAACAATTTAACATTGATAAAGAGGGAACTTCGACATATCTCCATCTTTCCTACCTGAAAAGTTCTGGCCTAAAAGTATGAATTTACTTACTTAAGCAGTTCTACAATAGGACTTTTTTCTAATTTACTCATAATACTCAATACTCCTTGGAAGAGCTATCTATAGCCTACATAGCAGGACTGTAGCACTACACAGAGTCCTTGAGGCATTTGAGGGGAATGAAGAAAAAAATGCTCATATAACAGATTAGATAGCCTAATTTTAACTTACGATTTGTTCATGGAAATGTCTTAGCCCTGGAGAATTTTTTTCTTAATTAGTGAAAATATGTTTGTGGATGAGATGATAGGCAGTAGGTAATAAAGGTAAATACAGTGCTACAGGAAGGCACTTGATGCTCACTCACTCTTTACTAGCCAAAAGCTACTTTACTTTTCTTTTTAAAAATAATTAATCTAGCTCAAAAATAGATTAGTGTTGACATCTCTCCTTTACAGTACAGATAGAAACTCAGAATGAACAGCTGTTTGGCCAGTCTTGGATGAAAGCCTTTCCCCAGGCAAATACTCCAGGTGCACAGGCACACGCAAGGTGCGTTGCTGCCCTTATTGATGCCCATCTGTCAGACTGGCACAGTGCCCATGCAGGGGCTGGGTCTAAAACAAGGTCTTGGTGGTGCAGATCTGCCTCCTCTGTAACAGCACTGCCACCTGGGCGCCTCTTGTCCTCTCACAACAACTTCCTTTTCGATATTAAAACAAACAAAAAAGATCATATTTAAACACGGAGGAAAAAATGAATGTAGTTCAGTGACAAACTTGTTTTACCTTTTAAGTAAACTTGGTGTTTAAATAGAATGGCTTTAAATACATATGTTGGTGAGTAAGCGTGTGTGTACGAGTGTATATATACGTATTATATATAATGTATAAAATCATATTGTTTTTTGTCTCAACAGGTGATATCAGTTACTTGTTTTTGTGAAGGCTGAGCACTTGTCATGAGGTATGTAAGTAGTCTATAAATTTTACTTTAGTACAGGGCCAACAGTTCAAAATATTTACAGGCCACACCTGGAACGAATTTGCTGAGATCCTGTTTAAGTATCTGAAGAATGTGATTTCCCATCACGGGAAATTCTGTGAAAAACACAGATGACCACATGAGAGAGCCTGGTTTCCAAACACTTAGGAAATGTCTGTCTCTCTCCTTATATTTCCGATGGAAGTCCATGTCACAAAAAGCCTAGCAGAATTCCTTTTATAAGCAATGAATGGAATTCAAGGTAATTCCCACTGCAAGGTATAATCCTCCTACAAGCTGTTAAAATAACCTTAACTGTTGCATGCAGAGTTACAGCTAAAATGTTTCATGTCCTGCCAAAATTCAGCTTTTATTTTACCCAGATTATTCTATGAATTATGTTTTCTTCAATAGTACTATTTATTCTCTTACTTTATTGTGATATGGTAAATGTCGTATTAAGTTCTATGCCATTTACAATAGCATTATGTAATAAGAGAGATGAGCTTAAAATTTGTTGCTGATAAGACCTTAAATAGGAAAGTGTGTGTTTGGAACACTGGCCTATTGACAGTCTGCTGTCGAAATCCCTCTGATGCTAAATAACTGCAGGATATTCTGTTTTGCCTATTTAAATGAGTCTAGGGATTATGCCTTTGCAAGTACACAAATTTATTAATATTAGAGGAATTATGTTTGCTCAAGAATACAATAACAAAACAATCATGGGGGGGGGAAAAAAAGGTCAGTTAGTTCCGGAATAGGAAAATCATTAAAAAAAAAAAAATCACTAGGGGGCAATGTTACACAAAATCTTCCGAGTTCTTGGGGGGATTTTATGGATGTGGACTAATTTGCATATTAATGAGAATCTTACTCATTTGCTATATTGCTATAGCTGATTTCAAGTAACAGGAGCAATATAAGTATGCATGGACTTGGAGGCAGTAAGGGTCATGGCTGTAGCCTGATGAATGTTCATCCACTTATCTAGAAAAATGCAGTCTACTTTCAGTTGCCTCTGAGGGACTGAGTTTTTACTAATTTGGAATAGCAATAATTTGTGTGTTTTGAACGGTGGTTTTGCTGACTGCAAAGATAAGTACTCATCTCCCACCTGTGGTAAACTTACAGGACTGAGTCAAATGATTCAAATTAAATAGCAAATTTATTAAACGAAGATAATACTTATCATTATAAAACTTAACATTCATTATTTACTGCAGTGAGCTTCCAGTTTCTGGAATTAAATAGCACCATTTCAAAAACCTTCCCAACCACATATGTTGCCCAAATTAGACTAACAGAAATGAGGTGGAATAAGACAGTACCACAGCCACTTCTGGCAGGATAAAAAGTGAACTCTGGAAGGACTGCAGGCTCAAAGAATATTAGCCCAGCAAATGGATGTGGGAAACACAACTTTCAGCCCTCTCCAGACACGACCAGATAGAGGGCTTCTACAGTACTGCTTTTTTGGATGCATGTGACTTCAGATGTCCTGGAATAGTGTGGCAGGAAATGTTTATTTATAGAACTGCTGACCACAGTTCTACATGAAGATTTCAAAAGTTATTTCCCACTGAAGTGCAGTGGATATAAATATTTCATAAGTTAATAAGATTTCAAAGTACCCTGATAGAATTCCCTGACAAACAGCTCTTATAATGCACATCAGTAGTTCTGCTACATCGGTGTGCATTTTCACTTTTTAAAAATATTTCACCATGTGTCTTTATTCAAGAGAGGCAGAAGGAATCTAAGGTCTGCACAAAAAAAAAAAAAAAAAAAAAAAAAAAAAAAAAAGGGGGGGGAGGGGAGAGAGAGAGAGAGAAAAACAAAAAACAAAACCCAGATGTTAGGAGCATGCGGAATCCTGAATTACCCCTGGTACCACTCATACTGATAAGTTTAAATGAGCCTGTGCTGCCAGTAGAGTGACAGTGTTTTTCATCATTTATTGCTTAATTTGGATGTGATTTGGAAGTTTTGTATTATTCAGCATGCAGTGAAATAAAGTCTTTTGCCTTATGCTCTCCTTGTTATTTTCTCTCCACAAGTTTCTCCTTTATATCCCTGCACACCCATACAACATTCCCCCTACCAGTCACCTGTCTGAAACTTAGGCAAACCTGGCTTGGGGTCTAGTTGTGTTAGAGACCATCTCACACAATAGCAGGAATCAAGGAGCATGTTATGTCAGCTGGAAAATGAGACTTCTGGAAAGAAGAGACAGGATGTTCTCAGAACATGTAATACCTATTACATACCATGGATACTCTGGTTGTATATATACATATATGTATGTATATAGCTGTAAGTGATTTCTATGAAAATGACATTGTCTTTCTCAAATCACATTTTCAGGAAACTCTCTGAAAACACAAATAAGTACAGTCTATATTCAGTTACAGCAATTGAATGGCTTTTATGTAGCAAGTAGTTTATTTTAATATATTTTTAGTCATACTGAAGACCCAACAGAATATTCTAGAAAAATGTGGAGTTTCAACAAAAGTAGTCACTATTTTAAAGAAATTTTAGATGAATATAAATAAATCTCAATGGATTCAATTGTAAAAATTCCTTTTCTGTGTTTTCTAGAATGAATATTGAAATAATTGTAGCTGAAAAATGTTAAAAACTATTTCCTAATAACAAAATGTAGGAAGATAAAATTGAAAACTACTAGAATCTACAGTATCTACTGTACTATTTTATCTTAAATTCAACTTCTTTTAAATAAATGGAAGTAAAATGGAAAGGAAAAACTAAAAATGGAATAATCCTTACAGTGATAATAAGCTTAGTTAAAAAAGCAGGCTACAAATATAAAGGAAAATATAAGAAGCAATGTCGAAGATAGAGGAAAATAGTTTCTTTTCTTCTATGAATTTGTTGGGCCTGCAGGTGGTGTAAGTGCTTTATTTAACTGGATATTTTTCCACAATGATTGTCCTTATTTTGCTAATATTTTATACGGCTGTGGTGCATGTTTGGTGAGTTTGTATTCATTATCTGGTAGAACACCCGCTGTGTGGTGGTGAGAGATGAATTCACTTCAGACAGAAGATGCTCATGGCAACATGTGTTTTAGACTGTATGACTTGCTAGGGCTTAATTGTATAAATTTATTTATAGAACTATTTATGGAAAAAATATGATGGGAGTACTAAAATATAGCAATGAATGTTTTCATATTATATCATGAGAAAAAAAAGATCTGTACCACCTTTTCGTGTTGTATGTTTAAAAGGATATGTGCTTGAGCTAACATTTGCAGCTATAGCAATTAACTTATTCAGTAAAAGAAAATGGAAAAGATACTGCACCCAAATTATCTTTGCTAGTCAAATATGATATAAAGACAATACATTCAAGTAGTGTATAGTTTGAAAGTTCTTATACATCTTAATGGTTTTCACGTACAGGTTTTATTCTTGTTTGTTACCTACGATTAGCTAGAGCTAACTGTAAGTATAGTTTAGCAACTCTAGCAATCATTGAGACAGTCAGATCTGAAAATGAAATAACCATCCTAGTTAGAACAGATTCTAATACAGGAATTTGATTTTCCAAAAGTTTCATAAACATGCGTAACCTTTTACTTTCACAACTCTTATTTGTGTTGTGAGGTTTTTGTGGAGTGAGGACTCAGATTCTCTTTCAGTTCTGGGAGCTTCATCAGAACCCCCTCCTACGTTTTTGCACATTTTTGAAAATAAAAAAAAAGTTGGAAGGGATTCATCCAAAATGATAATCTTGGGCATGAACATCAGAGCCTCCTCAAGAGTCCTGTTATGGGGGATTGATGGCAGCACGGGCACCTTCACGCTGCTCTGCACCACCTGCCAAAGCCTGACCGTGAGGGCACCGACAAGCTGACTACTCTCCAGGAACTATTCCAAATATGATTTAATGTGTAATAAACTTCAGACGTTCACTTGGAGGCTTATCCGACTTATAGTGAGAAAGCAGATTATTCAAGCACTACATATCCAACTTCTGGATTTTTTCAGGTTGAGGTAGATGAATGAGGTGCTGCAAATTCTTTTTTTTATAAACAGTAGCAAAGGCAGTGGCTCCAATAAAGAGTTAAACCTAAAAATTGTATTACTTCCATCACTCCTACTTATCAAAAGTCTGAATTTCTCATAAAATTTCCTAAAACTTTTTTTCACTCTGAAGTTCTTCTCCTGCTTCAGTTCTCCTGATATCCTGAGATACTTTCTCATCCATTGCGCTCTCCTGATCTGGTTCAGCTCGGACAGAATTCCGAAGTGCCGATAGCAGCCCTGCTCTCAAGGTGCATGTACTGGGCAAAGTGCTTTTCTATGAGCAAATACAGAGCATCTCTGAGAAGCAGTTAGAGCAGTGTAATCATCCTTTACTGCCTAATGGAACTGCCAAATACTTATGTGCAGTTTCTCTTAGATTGTACCAAGCCTTTTTCCTGTAAATTCCATTTCTAAAGAGCACAGTAAACATTGAGCATTCGCACAAAACCTTGTAATCCTAAATAAGCAACTTGCTGTGATTTATTTATATTGGAAAGCTAAAGAATAACAGCTGTTTGTGTAGTGAATCAGCGTCACAAACATCACTTTACATCTGAGATTAGATTGGTACAGTATCCTCGATTCAGTTTGTTATGATTAGCACCCATTTGTGAAATAGAAATAACTTGCTTCAAAGAACACAGAAGTCCCTTTCTGAGTTAGATTGAAAATAACACCTTTTATAATTGTTCCCCATATGGTACATAAGTGTTAAATGTATTCCCTTGTCATGGAAGCTTTTTTCTGATGGTCTACAAAAAGTGGAAGAGTTTTTTGCTGTTGTTTGAAGGATGCATTTGCTGTGAAAAGTGCTTTACTAAGGCAGTTGTAAGAGAATAGGAATTGTATTTACACATAGTGCAAAGGAAACCCAATATAGAAAAAAGTCTAGGGCTAGGATAATTGCTGGAGGTTTTACTGCTGCTAGACAGGGTTTCAGCTGTTAAGGTAAGAAGCACCGATATATTTTTATGTTGTGAGATTTCTTTTTTTTCTGAAAAAGCTGCATTTGGAGGCAGTGCTTTGATGATCTACAAGTCAGGGAAAGACTTACTGGTAACTAGGAAGGAGTGCATAGCCATTATTAGTATGCTGAAACATCTGAAATTTTTGCTGCTTGTTATTGTTTTATTTAGGAGATTTTCTCAAGAGAGCTGTATATTTTACTTGAGAAATACTTGTGTTGTCTGAGGAAAATACATCCATACTTATGAATCAGCACAGAAAGTTTTCTTTTTCCACTGGAACTGAACAATTAATAAGGGTTGTATGTAAAAAAGAGTTTCATTCTTTTTCTTTTTTCTTTTTTTTTTTTTTTTTGAAAACAGGATATGGAATACGTTTGATTCCAAAATTATGTTTTAAAATTATTTTATTAAAATAAAAAAATCCCTGGTAGTTTTCCCTGTGTAACATTTTGTCTGTTTCTAATATTCACAACTTATTGTTTTTTTCTGAATGATAATCTACTAAATAAATATATATAAAAAATCAGTTTCTTCCATTTTGCCAGCTAATGCTAGTGATTAAACAAGAATTATAATAGATCCATGGAGTATAAACCATAACCTAGCACGTTAGTGTGATGTCATGAAAAAAAGATGGTTTGTGATAATCAGGGGAGAGCAGAGAGTGAGTAATTGTGCACGATATCTC
The DNA here is from genome assembly GCA_013398315.1 of Nothoprocta pentlandii. Classification (NCBI taxonomy): domain Eukaryota; kingdom Metazoa; phylum Chordata; class Aves; order Tinamiformes; family Tinamidae; genus Nothoprocta; species Nothoprocta pentlandii. The sequence goes on from VZSG01000852.1 coordinate 8,784, forward strand.
ACACAAAAACCTTATGTGTGAAAGCAATTTATCCTTTGTAACTATCGGATTGTTTTTCAAAGAAGCTATGATGCCAATGGACTGTATGTTGCTCAAAAGATGTAAAAGTCTAGTTAGCTGAATATAATTTAAATATTAAAAACACAAGTTTGCAAATATTTGTGTTATGCCTTGCACACAGAGTCCTCACAAATCCACACAAATTTTGTATGTTTTACAAAATTATTTGTATGCCTTAGACTTGATTACCAAGAGTCTACCCATAAATATGCTCAGAGTTTTATTTTGTATATTAAATGTTCCTACATCTACCTTGCACTGGTACATAAATTTTCTAGGTGCAGTTCCATGCAGATTTGTGAGTTAAGTGCAAATGTGTCTGCAACACTTTATAACTACTTTATAAAGTAGTATATTTGATTTTCATTGTGTCTCAAAGACGTGTTGACAGTGACTCAAACTGAAAGGAAAATAAGTCTAAACTGTAGACTAAGGATTGTTATTAGTTATAGCTATAACTTTTTAACTTTTTTAATTAGAGCAATTGAAGACTTAATCTAAAACCCATGGAAATGAATAATTCATTCCTTCATTTTGACTATTTACCTCAGTAGGCTTAGAGAAATTCTCTAGCCTACCTCAGTAGGCTAGAGAAATTTCTGTCAAAACTTCTAAAAACAGTAAATAATTTATAGTGACTGTTTAGTACAATGAATATAATTCTAGAGAAAGTAAGTCAATGGAAGAAATTCTGAAACTGTAAGTACAATTATTTATTTCTAAATATTCAATGTTGAAAGAGGTAATTTTATCTCTTTTTTTTTTCTGAAGAGTACTTTCTTGTATATTTTTGCATACCAGCTGTATTCTCTAGATGAAATGTTAAACAAAATGGTTAAAATACCAAAAAATGAAACATCTTGTGCCAGATTCTGCATGCATTTTAGAGGTTCTTTCCTCAGATGACAGACTTGGCAATGGTTTCTGTGTTCTTCAGTGGTGATATCTACCATATATCAGCTCACTAAACAGACATACCTAGCCTGGGCACTTGTGAGATGTCTGAATATCACTCAGGCTTTTTTATTCTTGGAGAAATTAAATATTTTTAGTGTGACCCTAAATTAAAGAGTTTTATTTTGCATTTTATGGTGAACATCAATATAATTTTTATGAAACCATTTTTTTTCTTTCTAGATTTTATATGAGCTGGAAATCCATTTTTTACTGAGTTTTTACAGCAACTTACACTCAAGGAATTCTAAAAAAATGGAAAAATGGTTTTACTTTGCAGAAAATATGAGCTTCTGTACCATGTTCACATTACTCTTCTGTCAATGTCTTTCCTTCCTATTTAAGGTGACTTAATTGGCGTTCACTTTTCTCCAGTTTTCCCAGGAGTTTAGTTAGGGTTTTTTTTTGTTGTTGTTTTGTCTCTAACTGAATGTTAACACGGTCCAAAGATTTTAAGTCAGAAAGCCTTGTTCAATATTTTCTTACTTCTTACCAGATTTTTCTTAATCTTGATTCAGTATAAATAACATAATATTATGAGCTTCTCAGGAGTCCTATGGATCCAAACTCTCCTTGGATTATTTGTCATACTCTTTCTTATTTTAGTGGGAGTGTTCAATATAGAAAACAGGGGAGTAATACTCGATGTTTGCCAAATGGAAAACAATTAAAAAATGGATAAGTTTAAAACTTTGAATGTATTAAATAACATACCGCTAGAACAAAACCATTTTTTGTTATTATGATACTGCTTCAGTTTTCTCTTTGTCTTCAATATTCTTTGTACCTTATGTCTTACATAACTGTTTACATTTTTACAGAAACCTTGTAACATAATCAGAATAGCTGTGCTTTGCATTCTTTGCAGACAGGGAAAAACTATTACATATACAAAAACAAAACTATTACACACATTACAAACTATTGCTGACAAGCAAACACTATTGCATAATACTCAAGATGAAAGACAACCTGATGCAATATAACTCCATCAGATAAATACAGAGCTAAAGCTATACCTATTTTTCCCTGAAAAATAATATATTTCACTATACATATTCAGAAACTGAAACATCCTTATGTGTTTTTATTATTTTTATATAATTTATAAATATATAAATATAAACTTGTAATTAATTGTTTTATTACAAAACACATCTTGCTTTTATTTATATATACCAATTTATACTAATTTCTGTGTTCAGTATCCTTTCTAAGTTGTGAAAAGTAATGCATTTCATTTACATTTTCCAGCATTTTTTATGAGTGTCCTTCAAGGAACAACCTTCAGAAATGCTCTTGATACTGAATGCTGTTATCAAGTCTTTAAAGAGGTGTCAAAGCCAGAGCAACTGTTAACTGATTCTGACCTTGGCACAAGGAAGGAATTAAAGTGTATATTTATCACTACTTGTAAAAAGTCTGCACTGCAGTTTGAAAGCTGGTAAAAGGAAGGTTTCTGCCAAAAAAAAAAAAAATCACTGGTAGATATAGCACTACATGGCACGGATCCCAAGGTTAGGGCACCAGATGTGAGTTACATAACTTGTGAGGAAAGATGTTTTATGTGACCACTGCACAGCCAGTACAAAGTAATGCTTGAAACAATCGTTTCCTGTTAAAATAGGAGACTATGAAGTGAAAACATTAGGCTTTTAATGTTTTGTTGGAGAACATTTTTCTCAATCTGTGGTGGTCTGAAATGAATAAAATTGATACAAATCTCTCCACTTTTGGGAGTCATACTCTGCAGCTCTTCAATGCAGCAGAGCACAGAGCTGATTTTTGTGTAACTTGTATACTGTTTTTCTCAAGTGTAGGAAAACGTATTTTCGGTTAGCCAAGACCCAACTGTTACTAGAACTATGAGATAAACTATAATTAGAGAAAACTTCTGCCAAGCAAACCATTCCCTGTAATCCTAGTCTTAGAAAGAGCCAAGAAATAAACAAAGTTTAAGAAGTAAGAAATAGTTTATTAAGGATGAAATCAATATTTTGTGAAAATTGAAGTAAAAAAGCCATGAACCATTTGACTATATTCAGTTAGCTGACTTATCACCCACTTTCTTTTGTTCTTCACTAGCTGCTTCTTTGTTCTTTCTTTTGTTCTTCACTAGCCTCTATTGCTACACTGTATTTGAGGACCAAATGAACCAAATGAAAGCAGGCAGATTTCCTCACTGTCTATCCTCTGAAGAAACTAGGTAAAGAATAACTACACAGTCATACAGAGCACACATAGTCTCACAAAACAATATAATGAAAGTATAATTAGTAGGCTATGGAAGCTTATGGTGTATTTAAATAGTTATATTACAACCTTTTAGAATCTATCCAGGTGAGGAATGCAGTTAGGAATAGCATGAGAAATACATTTCATTATCAGTTGCAGAAACTTTTAATGGCTTTATTAGCACTTCTTTTCTAAGATATACAGAATTTTAAAATTAAACTGAACACACACCGTATATTATAAACATGAGAAAAACTGTATTTCTGCAGCAACTTTCAAAATCCACCAGACATGGTGGAATATGTTGGGAATTACATATCCGTTGTTTTCTAACAATGCTTTCATTGGAAGTCAACATCAGTGAGCATAATGAAGAACCACACATTGTTTTGAAAACAATTTTTTAGAAATATTATTCTAAAGCAATCTCAAATGTTTTTAAGTATTTGGGATGCTCCAAAATATTTTGGAAATGTTGCTAGACACCTGCTGCCTGGTATGCAAAGGGACAAACTGAGATTGAAAAGTTAGTTCTGATAGTTTCGAACTCCATAGTCTTTCATTATGTGGTCTGAGTGTGCATGTGAGCGATTTCTTGGGCATCAGAAAAAAGCTTACGGTGATGCAGGAATTCAATGAAATTTGGCTAGGTTCTATTACGTATAGTCTCCTATACCTGTTCTCAGCTCTTCCAGTATGTCTAGCCTTCTTGCTCCATCCTTGCGATACATTCAATTCATTATGCTTACTTCCATGGGACGTCAGTAGCTCTGCCTCCTTCCACATTCTCTTTATTCAGCTGCCTGGTAATAGAAAAACAACACATTCAACAGTTAGTCCAGAGCTGCATGCATGCTGATTAGCAGGAACTATTTAGCCCAGCACAGTATCTCCGGATAGACTCCTTTTGTTTTTTTCTTGTCGTTGTTGTTATTTTCAGCAGATCATTGATAAGGCCTCTATCCTCCACCTGTCATTATGGTTCACAAAACATGTGGGAACATGAAACCACTTCCTCTGACTAGTTGGTTAAAAAGATGTTCGACAGACAATGCAAATGGATAGCCTTAGTTTTCTTGGGGAACAAGGCATAATAGGAAGTCCATTGTCTAGCTGGGTATGTTCAATTCCATTGCATAAGAGCTCCAGCACTAGAGAGAGAAGAGAATTTGTGATAAGGTGGTGACAGATTTCTGGATGTGTGCCTGTATTTAGCAAATTGCATTCTCTAGCCTGTGAGTTCCATAAATACTAGTAGTCATGTGCAAGATTCAGGAAATGCTGGCTATATATACCCGCTTCATAGTCATTGTACTATTCCTTGTGGCCTTGATCATCTTTCTTTTCATGGCATTTCCTTCCATTTTATTCTATGATTTAAATCCTTTGAAAGAGTTATTTAAATCCTTATGTTTTCAGAGGGGTTGCAATCTTTTATTTCTTGATATTACCAGTTTAATATCTCAGATTGAGCAAAAAGACTGAAAAAAAATCTTCCCATCCCAGCTCTTCTTTTAATATCTGTTAAATGGCAATGCTGTTTATCCTCACTTCCTCATAGTCACCTCTATCTATGTGAACTATTTCTCCCATTTGTGTTCCCACTTTCTTAAAAACTTGTAGTGAATTTACCTAGCTAGTATCGACTTCCCATTCTGCTCACAGATTAATTACTACATATTTCTCCTTTTTTTTCCACTGTGTTCTTCACATTTTTAAGCAATCAATTGTCATCCAACTCAAATCTTTTCTCCCAATCTCTAAAAAAAGCTTCCAATATGATTTTTAATGGGATGTATTTTGTTTAGCTTAGTTAAGATACAAAACTGCTGTTCTTACTGTAGAATTTGCCCAAACAAAATTTTAAAACAAGTTAAGGAAACTTCTTCAGTTTTTCAGTAAAGAAATATACCTTATGATAGACTACCAGCTAGGTGCACATTAGGTGCAAAGGCAGCAATAGAGAACCTAGGTGTCCTCTCCCAATCACCTAATTCATATTACCCATACTCTTCTAGCCCCAAAAATATACCTCTCTTTGCGTAGGCTCAAGAGAGCTCCCATGTCATTGGAGAGGTTTGCAATGAGACAAACGTATTGCAGTAAAATTCAATTGTTTATTGCTGTCACTGAAAGATATTTTAGAATGCTGTAGCATTGGACTTAAAGCTGAAGCTTTCAGTGCTCCCCAACTGAAGATAGTTTTCCAGAAATGAACTGAATTTCACGTAGGAAATATTTATAAAGTGAAAGAGTGTAAAGTCACAGATGCTACATTGTTAGTATTTCACAGCACAGTTATTAGCCTAATGGATTTTATGTGCTGGAAAAAATGTACTTAGTGTCATACAAAGCATAAAATGAGACAATTTTACAATTTGCACATGAATGACTGCCAGCAATAGCTTTTTGGAAGGTACCATCAAAAGAAAATCATTTTTCATATTCAATGCAAGTTTAATAAGTACATGAACATTAATAACTTAGCGTTACCATGAGCTGCTGGCCAGGCTAGAGAGGAACAATATTGTGCTGATTCCATAGTCACGCCATTTACTAAAGTGCTAGTAGTGTTCAATAACACCCCTCCAATAAAATCATTTAATGGAAATCAAATGCCTAAACTATTATTCTGACCTGAGACTTCTTCCTCAGAAGTCCCTTACATGCAACAGCAGTGATTCATTAACACTGGATTTGAGTATTTATATGTGATTATTAGACAGCTGTAAGATCCCCAGTAAATTCTGAGAAACAATCTCTTTCAACAGAGATTATACTTGAAACAGAGAAGGCTAATTAGTCCTTGGAGATCTTGAAAGTACAGAGCACTTTTTTACAGTTACATAGATATTTGCTGTTTTCAGCTCAAGATCATTTAAAGTATGGTATCTTTTTTAGTGTTATGTGACAAAACATTAAATCTGTAGAAAAACAAAGAAGTAAATGGCTAAGTTTGTCTTTCTGTGTATATTGAGATCAACCTGAGTAAAATGTCTAAGTCTTAGAAATATCTAAGTCTTAGTGACTAAGACTTGGTGATAAGACTTGGTAACTGAGACCCAGGTTGTTGTCTAATATATGGTAGAATTATTTTCTTCCTCTCCTAGGACAAAGATGTCTTGGTCCTACTGTCTTATTGCCTGGGCAAGTTCTCAGAACATTGCCTTAAGATTTGTTGCTGTGTCAATTTAGACTGTAATGGGAAGAATGTACAACTGTGTTCTCCCAGGAGCCTGACCAGGCATCTCTATAAACATGCATGACTTCATCTACCTGTGTCACAGTCAGGCTCAAGTGCAGTAGAAGTGTCTAGATGCTCAGCCGTATCTCAGTAATAGGACATTCCAGACTATGTATTTGGACATAGATATTAGATGCCAAAACCCGTTCTTCCATGTGGACCAGTTGTCATCACGTGATTGAAATCATCCACAATTGACAATCAAGAAGCTGAATAAGATGTGGTCTAAAATGACCTGAAAGCAAAGCTTTCCTCCATATTTGTGTGAATAGAAAAGGCTTCTGTAAACTTCTATCACTTTTGCCAAATGCTTTTAGTTCTTTATTACTGAATGAAAGCTGCCAAAAAATTGCTCTTCAGAAGGCTTTTAAAGTTCACATTACTTTTTATTGTAGTTCCTTGCATTTCATTTTGTTTATCACATGGCTATTTAAAATTCATAACCAGTCTGGCACAGTTTCTGTCAAACAGTGTCTAATACTGGCCTGCTGGACCATTTAAAATGGTGCACTGTTGCACTTACTAAATACATTTATTTGAAATGTGCTAAATTATTCATGAGAGTACAGAAAAGCATCTTTTACAGAACACAAATATAAAAGATATTCTCCACTTTGATATTGACACACTTTTTACTTTTTATGGATGGTGTGAAACAAAACCAAAAAGGTGCTAATGATTAATAATACCTGCTAAGATTTAACAAAATTTACTTATAGTAGTACAATTTTTTAGAAGAAAACATGAGGATGAATAATATATGGATCTGCTAAATCAAATTATAGCAAAAACAATTTTCTTCAAATTAGTCTTGTTTCCTTCTAATGAAATTCTTATTGCGTTAGAAGCTTCCTTAAGAAATACTCAGCCACCTAAACAATAGACCATAGCACAGACATTAGGTTTTCAGTCTGAATAATTGTATAAGTCTGAATCATATAATTCTATTCTCCATTTCTTAAATTAATTAATGTCTTTCACAAGACTATGGATTAATTTAAGCCTCAATGACCAAAGAATTTGGAATATATAAATTCAAGTTGTTCAGTAAGATTCTGAATGTATTTGTTTATTCTGCATATAGACATAAATTATTATTTTAAAAATCATTTAATGACTTTAGATGCATGTGTTTTTGGTACCAACTTGAGAGACGTTTATTGGGCATGAATCCAGAAAGTGGTGAATCCAGCCTGTTGGAGATGATTCAATTGCTTTCCAAAAACCAAGACAACCCCAGTCAGCCAAATTTGTGGCAAGGATAAATCTTCAGCTTCTTTTACAACTTTGCTGTAAGTGTGCTAGACACAAACATCTAATCAGAAACCATGAGATATCTTTTTTTGAAGAAAAGTGAATAACAAAATACTAACAAAATAAAAACTTTTCATTTTCTTTATTCTCTCTGATTATATAAGATTTAATGAGAATTTTAATAACACACAAATATTCTTGATGTAATATATAGATTTGGTTCAAAATTCCTTGATTTTCTGTGTTTTCTTAACATCGCTCTATAAGAAACTCCACCCTAATAATAATAATTCTAAAATGCAAAATTATAATGATTTTGAAAGGTCCAGCTTGGAAGTCCATCTGCTGTTGAGAGTCTGGATGAGGCCTGGAAAGGGTAACGGGGGTCCAGCACAGCCCTCTCTGATGGCCTGGCTGGGCTGGGGTGATGGGGCTGGGCAGCTGGCCCACAGGCCGGGGTCCGTAAGGCTGGTGCTGCTCTCAGGGACATGACAAGAGTTAGGAATGAGAGGTGGTCACATCCCAGTTAACTGGTAACACTCACTGGTAAATGGATCTCTCACCCACGCTACAATGAAAGAAATTCCTTAACTTTTTACTTCTGCCCTTCCATAGCGTACTTCCAGCTAAGCTTAATAAAGAAGGTTTATTTTTGTTTAATGGCCTTATAATATCTAGCAAACTGACAGTTTCTGTATTTCTGTTACTCATATCTTTGTAGCCTTCCTTTTCTAATTATTTAACAAGCTTTGCTTAAAAGAGGCAAAGTTTTACTAATAATTTTAGATTCTTTTTGCTTTCTCAAACTTTGTGCGTATATTAAAAAAATATATATATAGTTATATGAATACAGAAGGTAACAAAACACTTGGTCGTAGATCAGGTTAAGTAATATGTCACATCTCAATTTAAAGTCACTGAACTAATCCCTAAATGCTCATAGACCAACACTGAAGAAACAGATATGAATCATTGGATTTGGCACCAAGTTAAAGAGAGCTGGACTGGGACCAACAGCAATGGCCTACAGTGATTTCAAAATAAATGTTGGAACAGACACCCCAAATGCTTGCCTTGCCATTAAATTCAATCTTTGAGTAGATCCTCGCTAGCTATTCTCTAAGTTTATGCTAATGCCAGGGTGAAATAGTCAATTTATTATAGTTTAAATCCCATGAAGGCAGCAAAGCCTTGTCAAAGGCCCGTTGGCTCATGAAGAGCTGTATGTTGAGCTCTGTGCTGCAATAGTTACACTGCTAGTAACACAACTAATCAGCTGAATAATAACAGTATCTCACATGGAAGTCAGCTCTACAAACTGGCTCTGTAAGATGCGTTGGCTAGCAACTAGTCAAGTCATGACCGTTTTAACTATGCAACTAAAGCAAGTTCCATTAAGTTGCTTGGAGTTGAGAAAGAGTTCAAAATAATTCTATGGTCCCTCTATTCAGCTTCTGGTGAAGTATAAACATTGTGCAATCAGTGACTCTAGAGCAATGTGCTTAACATTCCTGTGCTGAATTTAGGTAATATGACCCAATAGGGGAGGAAAGAGATCAGCCATTTCCCTTTTCCCTGGTAGCTGGAGTACTTTATCACTGGCTTTGAACTTTTTTGCTGGATTTCTTTGCAAAATAAATTCTACTTGTCTGCTCAGATGGACTTGTTCTAATTGAGTGTCATTTCTCATGAAACATTCACACTTAGTTGCTCAAGCATCTGATTCTTACAGAGCTCTGAACAGATTGTCTGCTATCTTTAGGACTTTTTAACTTAGTTCAATAATAAAGAGAAATGTAAACTTACCTCCTGGAGTTGCTATGATACCAGTTTAGCTTTTATTTCTTAGTTTTATTGTATCTTCTGCAACATCCCAAGTAGCAGAGGTAATAAATTCTATTTAAGGAGTCTACATTGCTGGACAGATTTTTTTTTCCAGTTATCTGGAAGGTGAGCTGTTTGTGAATTGTATTGTTTTTTATAAACAATACTTAAGTTTGATGGTGTTTTTCTAGTCCAGCCATACATTTCCTTAGAAAAATTTCAGGTGGATCTTCTGGTAAGGTTTTCTTAGCTGATAAGCTTAGCTGATAAGGCAAGATTTGTGGAAGTGCTGAGACTATTGAGGCTCTGAAAGTTGTCTGTTTGACTGCCCTAAATACACAGTGTGGAATGCTGGATATCTTGGGATTACAAACCAGGAATACAGATTGAAGATACAAGGACACAGGTAAGCAAGAAGTAGCAAACTGGACAAATAGAAACCTCTAAAACAAGCAGAGTTTTGTCAGAAACAATTCTGGTATTGAGAAAAAGCTTCCAGTGTTTCACCGACTCCTTTAGTTTTATATCATGAAAATGCTGCATATTCCCAGCATTCTGTATTTCCTAATGCATACCTTTCATGAACTGGATATCTTTCCTAAGGATTTTTCCTTAAGAAATAAATCTCCAAATCATGACCTTTCTTATAACTAATGTAGTCATGTTTTCTTCTGTATCTGTCCTGAATGAGTATGGAAAAAATCTTCAATTTTCAAAGTTGCTATGTATACTAAAACACATAGAACTTTACTGTGTTGGAAAACGAAACCACAGCAACATTCTCTGGATTACATGCAAGCAAGTGAAGCAACAGCTGCATAAAGTAGAAAGCAATGACTTCCTGTTGAATGGAAAGAATTTAAATCAGAATTTCTAAAATACAGTGCAGTATTGGACAGACTCATAAGAATGAGAGAAAGTCAAATTCAAGCCAAAATATTTATGCTTTCAAATATTTCTGGAAGGCAAAATCTACAGCTTTCCTATAAGAAATTATTTCCTTCAGGCCAAGGTGACCCATGTATGTATGGTTCAGTGCTATAGGAAGCCTGCCAAGGGTCAGTTCAGAAGGAAAAAAAAAGGAGAATACAATTCTTGCTATTACTTCAGACTGCAGAAACAGAATGAGTTTTAGCAGCAGCCAGGAACAGAGACTTAACATTGGAAGGAAACAATATTCCATAATTTTCCTAAATTTTGGTCCAGTCATATTATGTTGCAAAAAAGAAGTCACAGCAGTGTCAAAACAGATATAAAGCATATTTAGCCCTGCAAACCACACTATGAAATATATTATAACTGAGATTTTGAGAAAGATTCAAAATATGTTAAATACTTTGAGCATTATCCAAGTTGTATGTGAATGTATAAATCAGAAGGAAGATGAGCATTGAAAACAAATAAGGATATATTCATATAGAGGTTATTTTTTAGAAGTAACTTTTGATAGATCTGTCAACCACTTCAAAATTCTGCTCATTTAAAACTAATTATTCAAGTTTTTTTCAAGTCTCTAGTTTTAGAAATTATAGGTTTGAAAAAACAGGGCAAGGGTGAGCAGAAACTAGTTTGAATAGAAAGGGCAAACATAAACAACCACAAAGTAGGAGTTGATTCTGAAGTTGTGATACAAATTTTAGTAAAATATTCATAGCTTTTTGCTAGAGTAATGGCTAAAATTCTCGTTATAATGAAGGTGATTGAATTAATCACCCCTTTCCAAAACCTGCTTATAATGTATGTAAACATGTGTATAACATACATAAAGTTGACAGCGGGTATTACAGATATGAATTAATTAACATAAGAAAAATACATGAAAAGTTTTATATATTTATTTGTTTTATTCATTTGTGCATTTCTGTGGTACTGGATACTGATGTTCAGAAAGATCAGACTGATGCTTAGAAAGATCGAACTTCAGCTTGTTTGAAAAGCGGATCTATTTTGACTGATAGCAATTGATTAAGACAGCAATTAATGGTATTTGTGGTGAAAGAGCAACTTCTCCTGGGAATCATCTGCAGTCATAAATCTTTCAGCTGTATCTTATTTACTAGAACTCCTTAAAGCAACTATAAAACACCCTTTTTCATATCAGTAGACTAATTTGTCAAAGGAACATATTTTTCTATTAAGAAATGTCTTCTTTCCTTTGAAATCTTGGAAACTTTTAGAGGGATAAATCACAGTTTATTTTCTGCAGAAAATGCTTTATGAAAATCCTGAGATTTAAGCCTGACTAGGATAAATGTTTTTGTTTGTATAAAGAGATGATAGACTATAAGATTAATATAATGTGATAGTTTCTGGGCAACTGTGAGAGTAATTTTGAATCAGCATGATGAGTTATCTCATTGACACAAGCTGTGTTGGACTTTGTTTCTTTTTTTTGGCCAGTCTACTTGACTCATTTAAACCAGATACATATGTATGCTTTATGACCACCCTGCATTATAGCTTCTCAGCAGATACAGTAGATGTAATAAATATCCTGCAATGTCTGGGTTACATATATTATTTTTCAGTTGTTGAAGTAAAGCTGTAATTGTGGTTTAGACAATTCAGGCTTTCCATGTGGGACAGAGGAAAGTCGTATATGGAATTATATACATACAACGTAAGTGTCATGTAAGCACTGACCTAGCAAACTGCTTCTCCTGTGATAGACTTAAACCATGATGGTAATTATAAGGATTCTACTGAGATTCTTCATTCATTCAAATTTAAGTGCCATCTATATCAAATTTAAGTGCCATAATCAACTAGATGGTTTTATGGTGTCTTTATGGACTATGAACCCTTTATAACACAAAAAACAGAAATTTTTGTTTCTATGTGTTGGGATAAGAATCAAATATGATAAAACAAAACAAAACAAAAAAAAACCCCAAAACAAGCAGTAACATTCTGAAATCTTTCCGAAATGAAAGATAATCAATAATGAGAGACATTTATTTTCAGTGTACCTATCATGTAATGCCAGTAATGACTGTAGCCCTTTTTTTTGATCTGTCACTTCTCCCTTTTAAAAAATGTTACTATTCTAAATGTTCTTAAAATAAAGCTACTGAGATAATGTGTTATACAAAGCTTTAAAATATCAGAAAGCTATTAAATTTTATAATACTAAGTAGTTGCACTTTGTACTCTTGCAAAGTTTTGCATTTTGCATTCTTGGGGTCAGAAATCAAATGCTTTCCCGCAACTATAATAATGCTTTTTATGTTAATTTTATAAAACTTGCTTTACATTATTATTAAAAACTTAATTTAAAAATGTCAAGAATATTAACTAAATAAGAAAACCCAATTTAACCCTGTAAGGAAAAAATGGCTTTAGATTTTGCTTTTTTTTTTCCCCAAGTAGTTCTTGTTTTTTAATGAGCTCAAAGGTCAGGTGGTGGAAAAAGGAAAGTGTCCTGAACTGATATTTAGAAAAATACCTCCTAAATCTCTAAAGAAACTAACACTATCCTCATATTCTGGCGTAAGCTCAACGTTTATTTTTAATCACTATTTAGTTCAATGTTTTCATATTGGAGGGATTATAGTAACCAAAATAAATACTGTGTTTGAGCTACACTTTCTATAAATTAGAAAGCTTATGTATATCATATTTTTGATAGATAAGAGTTATTAACAACTGTTTCAATCTATTGGAAGCTTTCTGTTAGCATAAATAGACAGTTTAGAAGAGTGGCTACTTAAGTGGATTACTTAAATAGTTGAAAGTCTAGTTGCTTTAGAAAGAAACACTTTTTCCTTAATGGCACAAAGAACATATTCCTTGACCTGCAAAAGAAAAGAAAAAACAGCTGACAGGCTGTTCATCATGTGTTGTTTCTGTCACTTTGCACCCCAAAAAAAGTAGTATTTATCTACTTCAGAAGACACT